>PQWD01006954.1:0-21245 GCA_019425675.1 Leucinodes orbonalis | reverse complement strand
TTTTAACAAGCAACTTATAGTATTTTCGTATGTGATAGTGCTTCTTACCGTAAGAGTTTTGCCATTTAAAAAGAAATTATCAATCGCCCTCTGCTAATAGTTAGACCACTAAGTTAGTCTACTAAGCATTATTTGCACGTAGATAAGCATAGCTCGTGCAAGGTTGTAAGTCTTAACACAAATGTTTGCTCGCACAATATTTTCTTGTGAGCCCCCACTTGATGTCGACATCAAATTAAACAAGTTTTAAACCGAGAGACCGCTTTGAAATAATTCAGATAAAGTTTATGGGGCTTGTAATAAACCGACGGGACACCGACGCAACCTTATATAAAATTAAGTAATACGTTCCTTTTAACTGATTTAATCTTCAATTATCATTGTTATAGTCGTCTTTCATTTTGCGTATTCAAAAATTGTTAAGATATTATTCAGATCTTTAATACAATCAATATGTATTTGCTCGCTGATATTGTGAAATTTATGTATTACAGTATTTCTCCCACAATATTCAATAATGCTCAAATTATCAGTCATTACGAAACGGGGAGTAAATTATAGCTGTCAAATTCGGCCACCTGACATCGCTTCGATGTTTTTTGCACTCGAGCTAAGTTGTACCATCTGTTTTGGATGTCGACTTTGGCAACAGTTGTTGATTATTGCATACATTGTATGCACTTGAATAAATATATATTTTCGACCTTTATTTAGTAGGTCTCATTTATTTCTTTTTTTGAGAAAACTTGTACAATTTGCAATGTAACGATAATACTGGAAAGTATAAGGGTGTTTTTAATGTAAAATACCTTTGATATATATCATGCATTTTGAAACCATCATTTTACTCATATTAAATAGTAAAATGTATTTGTATTACACACCAGCAGTCCATACAAAAAGCATAAAAACGCTATACTTGAGCATAAATAAAAGAACCAATAAAAACAAATTCAAAATAAATATTCTCAGCATAGCAATATGTATTCTTTTGTAACATATTAAGGCTTAATATCGCAAAGGATGCCCATAAAACACGATAGGGGCTGCGTAAAGCACGGCGACGTCAAGTAAAAATGAAAGAACGAAAAATATTTTTAATGAAACATAGTGAAGGAGATAAGAGAACATTTTATTGTGGCTCGACATGGGGGCGATCGACAAGTAAAAAAAGCTCAATACAGACTGTTTTATATCACGACACTCGGAAATTCCGCAGCATTCAAAGTATGTTGGCTGCAAGAAAGCAAACTAATTGTTTTTAATTCCGATTTATTCATTCGCGTTGTGGAACTTAAGATGATATCTCACTAGTTTAAACTGAGCCTTCAGATTCAGGGTAAACTAATGATTTGAAAACTACGACATTTAAAATAAATAACACAAATAAACAACCTACGATATTATGAACGACCGTTGGTGCATCGGACTGAAATCGATAAACATTTTTACGCACAAAGTCTATCGTTGGCTTATATGCATCGCGTGTCCGTTGCCGTAAACACTATATTTCTTCATAATAAATACACGTTTTACTATCAGAAGGCTTGTGACATATGAAACGATATGTATCTATTAGAACAATACATCAAAACGGCCTGTACATATCTGATGTACGAATGTTCTTACTACCTGTCTTCATCAATAACGTTTTTTACAAGCCAAAGTTCCCTTCTAACGTCTAACAGCTGTGCCACTTTTGATGGATTCATTTTAAATACTCGGACTCTTGGGGATTGGATTCTTATCCTATTTGATATGGTCCTTAATAAAGCTTGACAGCTCGAGGAATGTCTATGACCTTTGTAATCGACTGGAACGCTAGAAGATTTATCAATATTACAATCATAAAAACATGACTAAACAGAATAAAATTAACCGTGTATGATTATTTCGAATTTTATGTTAAAATAAGAATAAAATCCAAAATGTTACAGAAGAGATAAAAGTAACAGAAGCTTTGGGTCTCACGCCATTAAAATAATTGAATATATAAGTATACAAGCCATTTTACGAAGCAAAGAATAAAAGGGGTTAAAAACAGACGAAACACCAACACGAAGTTGTAAATTCACCGTGTTTAGATCGGTCTCAAGATAAAAATCAATTACGAACACCAAGTAAAAGATCCATTCAAAAAATTCGCGCCGAGTGTTTTGGGATGGCTGGTGCAGAAAAAACTCGCTCAGCTCCCGTCGTGGCAATCTCGATAAAATTGAATAAGAGGATTAAAAGATTTATTGTATAAGCCTCTTCAAAGGAAAATTTCGGTGTCCCCATTTTATTTTGCTCGTTTATTCTGCGTCTGGGTAGGACGCGTGATGTCGCATAACTTAGCGGAGCGTTTAGCGTGTACGTTTGTTTGTGTTCCGTGTAATGTACTGGAGTTTATGTTACTTCACCGGAATACTTGATCTAATCCTCTCCTAACAATACTCGCGTTGATTGTTCACTAGTTAAGAGTTATTGTTCAATAACACCTATGTTTTGATTAATACCATGAAATGTTGCTGCAACTTTATAATTCCTGTTTCCTTGGAGCTTTAGAATTTGGTGATTATTGGTTTGAAGTCCATGGCATGCATATATTTCACACATTGTACTTTTTTTCATATCAATTTCATTAGACATAGATGTGCCAATTATCTAAATAGACATATATTTTCGGACACTAGTCAGTCAGTTTGAATCTTCATCTATCACTCTATTTATAAAATAATACAGTTATATATAGTTTTCATAAAAATAATGGTATTATTCTTATGTAAGTGTATGTCAAATTGTTTACAATCAATATTGCTTTTATATGCTCTTCATCTTCAATCATAGGTATTAAAAATATTATAACAATATTTATAACAGACGGCCACAAAGCACACCGGTTCATCTAAATTTATATTTAATTAAAATAAGATGCTGATTAAATGCTATTTATTCGAAACATTATTTGAAACTTGACTAATTAGTTATTTCCTTGTTACAGGTAAACGAGAAGTGATCCCTTTGGTACACAGAGCGCAGTTGTTGTAAAATGTTTCGAAAGTAAACCACTCTATTTGTAAGTGTTTTATACTTTAAAAAAAGGGTGATAACAAATGAAAAGTTATATTTATATAATTAAACATTTATACTCATTTCAGTACTATATTACTAGTTAGCTAAGTACTACCATTATACCCGTACATTCTGAATGCTTTAAACATTATATAATGTTATGTTCACACTATGAAAAATTTGCCTTTCAAGTTTGTTTTATAGAATGCATCCATGTAACAGCCATTTAGTCGTATTTCACGTTGATACTAGTCGTATTTTATATCGAGTCCTTTACGAGTTACCTGCGAAAGGTATAGCCTTTCTTAGCTAAACTATAACAATAAATTTGCAAGAACTTTGTTCATTCCACTACACAAGAGAATGTTTAACTCATCCTTTACGGAGTTAAATTACGAGTCCCGTATAGAATATTTTTCATTAAAGAAATTTACAGCTTTTGATATAATCACTTTTGCTAGACACGAATCTACTTTCTTTTTATCGCGCACTATACCTTCAAGAATGTCTCGAGTTTCAACAACGATTTCATTCATGAGATTCTTTAAAAGTTAATAAAGTTTAATGCATAATGTACCAAGGGTTTATATTTAACTTCTTGAATAAAGCGTATACTTTAAATGGGACTTCTTTGATGGAACAATTAAGACTTTCATTGAAGATCTTTAGCAAAGTTTATACTCGAAATGCTATGTGAAAATATGCAGATGTTTTCTAAACATTATTGTTTCTAACTTCTTATTCTTTAATTTCAACGTTGATTCATATTCGTATGTTCTTAATTATTTATTGACTTGTAAAAGTACAAATATTATGCTATGAAATGTATTAAAAGTTCATTAGTGGGTACTCCATTTTAATTCGGTTTGTTTGACATATATGCACTTATCCAGCTTAGCATAACTTCTATTTTTCTGAAGACTTAACAATCTTAAAATATATCTGACAAATAAGACTTACAAGTCCACTACTGTATCCATTATTAAGAAAGAAAAATTCAACAAAATGGTGAACTTGCAAAGGTTAACATCAAAGCAAATAATACTCTGTAGGAACTGTTCTTAAAAATATATAATTTTATTTCACAGTGTTCCTCAGACAGCAAGGGAACGAAGCAATTAAAAACTTCGTTCTGTAGTCTGTAAAAGTTTTCATACAGAAACCAACGTTGGTATATACTCGTATACTAGATTAATATGAAGATCGCGTGCTCCACACTTGGTCAATCAGAACTACACTTTTTACTTTATTTATAACTTAATGAGCGTCGGTCGCTCAATGGTGTGAACCTCAGCCCTCCCGGTAGGAGGGCGACACTCCTACGGGAGGGCTGAGGTTCAAATCCCGCCACGTACCAATGTGTTTTCGAATTTTCGTAAAATATATGTACGTTATCCGACGCTCTTACGGTGAAGGAAAACATCGTGAAGTCGACCAATCCGCACTGGGCCCGCGTGGACGACTAAGGCCTAATCACCCTAGACGAGTAGGCTCGTGCCCCTCGGTGGGGACGTTTAATGAGCTGATGATGATAACTGCAATATAATTGCAATATAATAATGAAATGCAAGCCTTAGATTTATATTAACAATGCATGGTAAAGCTACAAATGTGGTAACTTGAATTGTTTATTTACGATAACGTGTTTTGTGGTCACTTTTCTGCTCTTTACATGAAATGGCTTTTAGTAATCCTTTAAACCAGTTCGAGTAACTTTTTATATTCTGTTTGTTTTGATTGTTTGTATATAAACAAGTAAAGGTACTAACCAGATGGACGGATGACCTGATTATAGTCCATACCAATAACTACCGATGCTCTAGAAGTAAAACCGAAGAAATATGAAGTGATTAATGCTCACCAAATAGACTGATGACTGGATAAGGTAACAGGTAGCAGATGGATGTCAACTGCCAGGGATCGGCCCGCGTGGAAATTATTAGGGGAGGCCTTCGTTCAGCAGTAGACATATTAGGCTTTAATGATGATGATGAAATGATTGTATACTATAATTATTTACTTAACTGCCAGGATTGAGACTTAATATAAATCTAATGTCAGATGCCCTTTGAAGGTGTTGTAAAGACACGGGAATAAATTGTTGTAAGGGTAGTTGTTTAGCCATAAAATATGAATACGCGATGGAAAATATTTTATCACTTCGAGTATAAATTCCTAGCGGAATGATAGGAGATAACTCTATCCAGGTTTTGATTTCTTTCTATGTTTTTGACGACCCATTTGGTGTTATGAGACGTCGGGCGTTACACCAAGACTTCCGGGTTCGATCCCCGGGCAGTACAAACATTTGTGTGCACGAACATGTCTTATTGTATTGGTCTCGTGTTGTATTGTGTTGAACTGAAACCCGAGACAACAGATGTTAGGTCTCTTATACCCGGTAATTTTAGTAGCTACAGTGCCGTCATCCGAAATACAGAAGTGCAAAACACTTATATTTTACGGGACGATATCTGGCACTGCATTGGTACCTACCCAGACAACTCATTATCGAGTCTACCACCAAGTAAAACTAATATGAAACCGTTCCAACCATAAATACACAATCAATTACTTAATAATATAATCACTGAGTATCTAATAATAGAAAGAATCCTTAACAAAACCACGTCCAAATAAGAATAAATAATGCTCGTGATATGAACGTCATAAATTCTATGACAGAACTTCGTATACGAGGAAAAATATTTTGAATGGAATAGGTTATACAGTGCACGACATTCTTAAAGCATTTCATTATTCCACCCTTGTGTTTATAGATCCTGCCGACGTGAAAGCACCGCATTGTTTTTATGTTTAGGAATTCCGATATAATGTGGTATAATTGAAAAAATAAATGTCTATAAATAATAACAATAATAAATATCCACTAACATTCACTCGACGCCATTTAGCCACAAGTTAACCCTTTGACCACCAATGACGCCTTAAGGCGTCAGACACAGATATATAGATAGATTTTCAATTGTGTCTGGATTCCCGGCGTTCAATGGGTTAAGCGTGAAGTTTATGTTAAGAGTACTAATCAACTGATAAACGTACATTTATGCATTTTTGTAAATAATTATAGATGGAAAGCACCAAACAAACACAAACAGACATGTTCATATACAAATGTTTGTGCTGCCCGGGGATTCAACCAGAACCTTGATGTAGTAGCCGACGTCTCAACCATTACACCAAATGGGTCGTCACAATTTTTTATTCCATAAATGTCACATAGAACACTACTCTTATTAATCCAATACAATCGTTAGTTATAACTATATCTGTTATGGTTTATTAAATTCTATTATATTTAATATGTACAATAATATTTTACAACAATCCTTTCAATTTTATTTACATACATCTAACGAACTATATACATATGTGTCAGTATTCAAATCGTTCACTACTTCAGCGGATATAATAGAAGAAATAAACCAAGGACGATTCTATTGGTTTTAGTGAGTCCAGTTTATTAACGCGGACATAGTCAGATTTCATTAAAACAAGCAGCTTTAACAAGCGCTAATCTAGGTTTAGCGTTAAAATATTATCTGTTTCCTGCCTTGTCTTTTCAAGCGACGTATTAATTCGACGAGTCTAAGTAGCGACTTCCTCATTAACCGTTTGTTATTATTTATTCTAGTACGCCACTTAACTTGAAGAGGCACCTCGATATTTTAATAGGCCCGTTTATCTCTATTAGGTGAGTTATTTATGCCGTATCACCGTCGTTGTCTGATGCCAAGCCCCCGTTAATCTGAGTCGTGTCAGATCAGTAAAACAGCGTCGAAATTTGCCGGCAATTACAAAGGTTTCTAGGCGATCGTGATTCATATTACTTGTGAGATTGAAAACAATGATGTATGACGTTAAGTTGTTTAATTCTGCACACTAAAACTATTTGGTTGGAATTATCATAATAGTTTCAGCTTCTCCATCTTTCACTGCTGGAACAAGCTTTCTGAAGGGCTTTGAACCGTTGCGCGTTGTCCCACATGCTTGTCCAGTGCATGCACTATATAGCTGATGATCAATAACATAAAAAAACTTAGAAACGTTCCGTTGGACAGTCAGTAATAATACAGTGTTGAAAGAAATAACTGTAGATTGTAATTAATTTTCATCACACTGTTCTGCGTCCCTCCCCTGAGGCGATCTTTCAAGATCTGAATTCGTATACTTACAACTTGTATATAAACTTTCAACTTGTATATAAAATAGTGGTTCAATATTTTAATTAAATTAAATGCTTGTTACATGGATAGTACATTACGTATTTGTCGTGTATTTATAAACAAGTACATTATACCCCCTTAAGGCAATATGTTTATTATTCAAAGTCAACATCATGAATTTTAAATATTAAACTTATACATAATCTCTTATCGAGAACAGCGCGAGCGAACTTGTTTACATTCATTTTATTATTCAATTATATAACAAAATTAATTAATAAAATGTCATCGTTTGTTTATTATTGTAAAATGTTGTTGTCATAGTCATTGAATTTCCATCAAAGTCTTGACAAATTGAAACAAACCGAAAAGTTGGGCTCGAAAGTTTGCAAGTAACCGTCTTCAAATAGCAGCAGATCCATTAATTCAGTCTAACTTGAATTAAATCAGTTGAGCCGTCGGCCTGTTGAGTATTTTCGGAACGGTGTCCTATAGATGTATATAGTTATTAATTTGTTTGAGTTCTATAGCAGAGTGTGGAATTCTCATTTGTTATTCATAGTCCCCAAATTGGCTTGCTTGAATTGGTTGTTCAGATTTTAAAAAACACTAGTTCGGGTTTATTAAGCTATTTTAAGTCAATAAATTCGATAATAGACATAATTTATACGAATCTTTGTTATTAAAAAAAAACATTGAATATTGTATTCAAGTTATATGCACAAAATACATAATTATTCTCTTAAAGTTTAATAACAAAATATTTATAAGGTGAATAAGACATTAGCATAATTCTATCGATTTCAAATTAACAACAACGACCAAACTAAACGATGCAATGGTTCAACCCTTTAGCTCTCAATTTTTTTCCCTAAAAAATTATGAAGTATAATGAACCAGCGGGAAGTAAGTTAGCATTAAGTATTCGCATTTCCAGAGCTGTCTCTGTCGAGGCAGTTAAAATTTCACTTGGCTAAGCAAAATTTTCTGTCCGCTGCAAAAATCTTCCCCTTTTAGGGAGAGGGGAGCACCGAGCGAATTCTCGCATAAAATTTACATCGAGCGGTCCATACAAATTACCATTTCGCTTCTTACTCTGATTAAATGTTGTAGAAAAAATATTGCTCTCTAAATGGTAGAGAAAATTCTTGGTTTTCGACTCATTAAAATTGATGTTTGTTTTTTGGTTCTTGGCCACTGGCTCAAGAGTGATTTGCTTAGTTTTTTCATCTGACTTCAGCTAAGGAAGTTCCTTCTGCTTAATTCAATTTAGTTTTAAGAAATAATCTCGAGCCAACATTCCTCTTAAAGTTATTTACAGCAGCCGTATAGAAATTCCCCTCGCGACTTAACCGTAAAGCAAAGAGAGCAAGCCGCAAAAAGAATGCGAGAAACCGTCGGACAAAAACTCTGCAAAACTTGGCAGTGGCCGATGCGAGTTCGTCCAAAAAAGGTGTATGTTACAGCATCTTTCACGCAAAAGGGTGAGAAAACAGAAGAAGCGAACTGAAGATATTTGGCAGGCCTTTACAGGCTAATGATCCACTTGATTGCGGTTAAGTGTCGCTATAAAAATGTCTGAATGTTGCCAACTAGGAAAAAACAGTTGCCTCCTCTAAAGTGACTATTTTTCCTGGCAGCGTCCCGATATCATGAGACAATTGCCTTTAGGAGCTCTTTAAGTGGTTGGGAATTGATGTTTTCCTTCCTCGCTTTTACAAACTTACCAAGTTTTTCATTTGGAATTGTGTAAGGGTGTATGGAAAAGTTTTCTTTTCCTGTATTTGTTCCTGAATGTTCAATGTTAACTATTATTCTATGATGTGAATTCATATCATAATTCGAATATGGTAAGGATCGACAACTAAACCTATTGTTAAAACTGTATTATTAACTTCTAAAATATTCATGAAACCTTTAATCATGTTGACAGTATGCAAGAAGTAATTTTTGGAAAACTTTATTAAAAGTTGATAAAGAACCGTTACGCCAGTTTTCAAGTAATATAATACTTTTGCGCCGCCCGAATAAACGTTTCAATATTCGAGAGGTTCATTAATCAAGGTAATTGACAGGAAGGGGACTCGGACGGTGTCTGCTCCCTCTCCGTTCGCTCTTTTGTTTTGTTTTTATTTTGAAATAATGAAACAATTTTATGTGATAATTTGCTTGGGGGGGAAAATGATTGTCATCGTTAGACGGTTTTTTTTTATGGAATTAAGGTGATTTGTTAATGGTGTTAAGATGGTTTTCTAAACTTATCATTTGACTCGTTCTGATTTATTGTTTATTTTATTTTATTTATAAACATTTATGTATTAATAAATATATATACATACCACTAACAGAGCCACACAAATGACTTGTGATTTTGTATTGTTAAAGTCTTTACAAACTTCTCTGAAACCTTTTTATCTTCGACTCTTGTTTGAACTCGAAAACACATAAATAACAAAGGCCTTGAGAGACGTTCAATTAAAAAAAGACTCCACCGTAATAAATTAACGGTGCTGGATATAAATCACCATATAAACAAACCTCTTAATACCCTCAGTTTGTGTTGCCAAAACTGTGTTACTAATGATCAAAACTTTTCTGTTTGATCGGTTATGCTTCCTTTATTATTATCGAGATAAAAGCAATTCAGGGAGAAAAAGTTAAATTCGTTACAAACATCTGAAACTTTATTTCATTCTATTCCTTAATCTACTGTTACCATGGCATCAACATTTGCTTTAATATTAAAGCTTATTATGTATAACGAGGTGTAGATTCAGTGCGCTTAGTGAGTTTATCTACCGTGTAAGGACCCCATTGATCATTAATAGGACATTCATCATAAATCAGGACATAAGACATCCCTGAACTATCTCCGTCCTGCTCTAACTTACGTCTCCATTCCCGACTAAATGGAGCTCCACGAGGATTTACTTGACAAATTACTTTTTCGCTTTTCTTGTTTATAGGAGGCAAGGGGGTTACTTTTTTTCACAGTATCGGCGCAGTATCGGTTTGTTTACGGGAAACTTTGCTACAGTCATTTGGGAACGATTTTTATTAACTTTCAAGAGGAGGAAACTTTAGCGTATTGCGTCTCTTCGTTTAACTTTACGTTCGGAGGTTTTATGGTGGCGCACTCGGTTTTATCGCTTATTAAATTGACTATTGATTAAGTATTAAAGATGAGTTTGTTTTTTCACCGAAGACGCATACTTTGACAAATTGAGAAAGTTCCTTTTTGTTTTTATCAGGAAGATTAAATGGCCAGCAAGTCATTTGATATATTTATAATTTTAGGTAAACTGATGCAAACGTAGATTCGGCAATTAAGTTCAAGTTCAAATCAATTATTTAATATACAATTATTGTGTAATCGTTTTCACAACATGTCAATCCGCGTGTAACTACAAGCCACCCACACAACGCAGTAGGGTTTTACCAAGGCTGCTACCGCTTTATTCTTGACATATCGAAATAATTTCAATGAATAATGTGTTATATTACTAACTGGACGCATTTGACCCTAAGGTGACTCGATTGAAGATAACAATGTTAACGGCGTAACTTGCTTTTCCTTTACATTGCCAGCTAAATAGTGACATTTATATTTTTTTTAATTTTTTTTTGTGCTGGCTAGTGAATTTTTGATGCATTAAATTAAAAATATGAGACCATATTTAGGCCTGGCGGAATTTCATTATAACATGCTTTTTTTACAAATATTTCATGAGTTTTGTACTTTTATCACTGTATGCATAAATAAGTAAATGAATAAAAAGATTACATGGTATCTCGAAGAAAATCATAAAGATGTCAATGACATTGTATTAAATACATTTAGGAACGGGTGACTATTAAAACTACTAAAATGTTTGTTTTGGAAAACGCGCGCATAAACGAATTGGAGTCGTAATTGGATCACAAGTTATTTAGTTCAAAAATAAATTAAAAAAGCTTTTAATGCACTAGAAATAAAGAACATGGTAATCGTAATATTAATCTTGCCGATTGCAGAACAGTTTTACTTTGCGCACATTATGAACGCAAATTCGACATTAATCGTCATATTAATTGTGGTTTTATGCGACACCACAGCCCAAGGTTTATTTATGCACGGATTGATTTGCAATACCAGTTTGCCCTTCGTCTTTGCGCATTAACATATTTAAGCGAAATCGTACAGCTCAGTATTACGTTATTTTAAACCAAATCTTATGAAATTGCAACTGTGTAACTTGATCCAAATTTAAACTACTCTAGACTGAGAAAAAAAATTCTTTCATACTTTTCAAAACACCTCAGAAATATTAAGCAATAATTGCCCGTAATTTTTTGCACACATCTCAATAGTCCAACTTGATGAATTTTCATCATCATCATCATTACAGCCTAATTATGTCCACTGCTGAACGAAGGCCTCCCCTAATGATTTCCACGCGGACCGATCCCTTGCAGTTGACATCCATCTGCTACCCGCCACCTTAACCAGATCATCCATCCATCTGGTTAGGGGTCGGCCTACGCTTTAATTTTAAAGTTTTTTAACCTTCGGTCGCATGATGATGTTGCTGTGGAATTTATATAGTGTTATAACGCTTGATTATAGCCACTTTTACTACCACCATTAGGTGTAATTGTTAATAAATTCAAATTTATGGCTCAATTTGAATGAACCTTACTTGTAAAGTTTGCCTTGTCACCGATTCCTTTTATATTTTAAATATATAATCTTACTATTCGACCGATGGGAATGAATACTTTTGAGGGAAAATGGACGATTTTACGCACTTGAAATCATGTGGATGATATGATAGCGATAAAACCAAACTTTAATATTATTACAACACCAAACTTACGTTTCTCATTTTTCCCATCTAACCTTTAGTTGAATGATTATTATTCACTACTGCGTTATTAAAGTCCATACCAACATCAACTTTATTAGTATCAATAACTTCTTTGGCTTCGTTACTTCTCTTAACATCGTCATTACGAGATTAAAACTGCTTATATTCAGCATTGCAACTATGCGTAACCTCGCCGCGTTACGAAACACCTAAGCCATTCGCATGTCAGAGCTACGCGTTCACAATACGCTCTAGGTTCCCATTATCAGGGCCGCGTGTGCCAAAGAAACTTGACCTTACTAGGTGGTAGACTCGATACTGAGTCGTCTAGTTAGGTACCACCGTCGTGCCAGATATCGTCCCTTAAAATAGGAGTGTTTTGCACTTCTGTGTTTCGGGATGAGGGCACTGTAGCTAATTACCGGGGATATGACACATAACATCCGTCGTCCCGGGTGAAGGGCGCAGGGCAGTGTTGACGAAAAGTAATAACTACTTACTGTTATTAATATCCTAAAAACTGCTTCAATTATGGTCAGGCGTATCACTTACCATCGGATAAGCGAACTGATCGTCCCGTTCACTTATAATCCAAAAATCAAACCTTTCTGTACCTCGAAACGTTAAATATACACATTAAAAATTGTACACCATCTTGTTCTTGTATCGGTATTGATGGTTTATAAAAGGTCAATATTTTGATATAAACAATATTAAATATATAATATTGTTTATATTATGATTAAAGACTAGTAGCGTTTACACAGCAATGTTTAGTTAGTGTTTTATATTTTAAGATAGGCTTTTTATAAAATAACCAGTTTAAAATGAAATATATAAGTCTCGTTTATATTTTAATTGAAAATTTAATTGTAAGTAATTTCATAACAATGTACAAGAATGATTTAATAAGTTTCTAATTTACCCGTGTACGAGCATTGGTGTTAAATGTACTGAATATATTTAATTATTAATGTTGATTATATTATGAATATTTATATGGCATGATATATCAGCATAATTTTAGCGATTGAAGGTTGTTATGTTCCAATGCTTGGTTAAATATAAATAACTTGATTATTTCATGAAATACATATCATATTGTATAGTATTTCATTAAATGACTGAATGAATGGTTTGACGACCCATTTGGTGTTGCGGTTGAGAGGTCTGCCGCAACACCAAGGGTTCCGGGTTCGATTCCCGGGCAGTACAAACATTTGTGTGCGTGAACATGTCTGTTTGTAAGAGTGTTTTCTATGTATTATATGTATGTATTTATAAAAAAAACATATGTATGTTTATCCGTTGTTTAGTACCCATAATACAGGCTTAACGCTTAACTTGGGGCTAGATGGCGCTGTGTGAATGTCAGTAGATATTTATTTATTTAAATAAGTACCCAAAAATTCTAAGTACTTTTTATATAGCCTCATTACCAACTTTTCACGTTCGTTCTCTTAAACTCATAAAAACTTTGCACCATCTGCCGAACTGCATGAATTCTTGCTCTATTCAGTCATAGATTACATTTAACTTCTACAAAGGTTCACTTGCATTCTCTTAGTGCACGGTTGCCATAGCAACCAGCGAGGTAAGTAACCCCTCTGGTTGCCCCTCTCCAATATTATCATATTGACCAATAAAAGTCAAGTACGCTTACCGCACAAACTGAATGCACGTCTAAAAATAAATTGGATTTTTACAGCATTACAAATATACCACGTGGGTTTGGGAGGAACCAGTTAAAACCGGTGCAGTGTTATCATTGGCACCAATTTGTTTTCGATTGGTGCTGTCATAGTAAATTGAATACTGTTTTTTATATCGCACCTGGTATTTATCGTATTTCGACTCGAATAGATGATGAAGTTACATTAATGTTTCTTTCAAACTTTATATTCTCATCTTAATATATTATTTATCTGTGATATTGCTAAATTTATAAATGGGCTACGAAAAAATAGTTTTAAAAAACGTTTTCGAATCTACAATTTCTTTTCCCCTATGTTATCACCATTAACAGTAAAATAGAACTACATTCATTTGTATTATCGCACTAACATCAAGCTTTCTATAATTTTTACGTTCCCCAAAAACACACCTCATTTTCTGTACACTATTTCATTTCCTGACCCTATTTCCGACACTCAAGCCCAGCCTACTTCATGTAAAGAAAGAACACATTATGAATACTTCAAACTCGACATGTTACAAATTTGTGGATACTTAAAGCTAAAGCTGCGTTCATGCAACCGAAGTGCTTAGGCATATTTTGATTTTTCTGTTTCTCACTTTTTTATATATTATCTGTTAGCATGCAGACAATCGAACTAGTTATAAGAAACATCTGTTACCGACACCAGTAACCGTCAAAAGCAGGGCTCGGTGGTTGACTATCGTTTAAGTCATGGAACTTTTGCAATGGTCGATCGTTTGATGGGTAACCGAAAATAATTATTCCCTCCAGCTGGTAGGTGTTATTCGCACTGGACGTGCGATGGGTTACGAACTCACCATCGCCTTGCTGTATTTGGGAGAGTCTGCACCCATAGTAGGACGTTACATATTGATGATGATATCAAACAGGTACCACACTGTTATTGCTAACTTGTGTATAGTTACAATATCCAGTAAATCCATTGCCTGTCTCACTCTTCAGGCTGGAACTATAACAAAATCATAAACTAATTAGCAAGAAGAATACTCAAAATTAAAATTGAAGTACGGCCTTACCCATCGTATCCCATTGATGCTTTCACTTGAAGTCATTGCTTCACACTTGAAGTCATTAGCAAGACTTGGTGAACGCTAAGCTTCTGGTATTATTACAGTTTGTTTACGTATCTTCCAAGTACTTTTACTCCACATTCAGATGGCCGTGAGTGTAAATGCCAGATATTATTCAATTATATGTTGCGTTAGAAGCAAATTATGCAATCACAGTGTTACAATAATTTGAGATATTAAAAGTCATTATGTTTTTCGGTTTGTAGTATCGACTTACGATTACCCGTGGTAAATTGCAGTCCAATTATTTATTAATATTGTTTTGTACCATGTTAACTAAATTACTCTTTTAATAATCTATTACTTCATTTTATTATTCCTTAAATTATTATTTTCTTTTTGGACTATTTTTATATTTTTGGTAGGTGGTAGACTCAATACTGAATCGTCTAAGTAGGTACCACCGCAGTGCAATTACTGGTATAAGAAACCTAAAATCTGTTGTCTCTGGTGTCGGGGGCAGTGTGGAATTGACGGAGAATAATAACTGCCTATTAGTTGTTGGTCTCTTTCAATACCTCTCTGGCATGGTTAGGCGTATCACTTACCATAAGGTGAGCGTCTTGACCGTCCTGTACATTTAAACATAAAAACTAGTGTAAACCAGCCCTAAACATTATTGTATATTTCAACATAACATCTTGACGCCCAAATCGCTGACGGCATAATTGTTGTTCACGCATCCATTCTCCTGACAATACAGAAAAGGCACCAATTTAAAAACTAACGTCTACAACATTGTAAGCACCCAGCACTAGCCTCCACTATTCGGATAGTTAATAAGCTTTTCCAAATTTAGAACATGGAAGTGGCAACACGCAAGGTAATTCAAGATTCTTATCTATTCAATGGATGGTTATATCGTTACGAAATGGTGTTTAAAAAATACAAATCTTTGAAGGTTAGTTTAGGCTGTTTTTCACAAAAAGAGGAGCGTTTAGCGATTTTAGGATTTAAATTATCTGTTTCCTGAATAAATAAGTTATAGTGTTTAGCATCTAAGGAATGTTTTTAAGGTAATACTTGTCCAGGACGGTTAGGACACTCACCTGATGGTAAGTGACCCGCTTGAACATGACAAAGCGACATTGTAGGAGACCAAGACCTGATAGAGATTTTATATTCTTCATCAATGCCGCACTGCGCCCGACACCCAAGACCACAGATGTTAGATCTCTTATACCCTGTAATTTACCCGCATGTATTAGGAAACAATACTATTTGCAGTATATTAGCGTCATACCAGTCCAATATACATGTGGGATAATTTAATGAAACGACAGTTGGCAGTTTCACAAGTTTTATTACTATGGCGGGATGCAAGACATGATGGATATGAATATAATGGATGCCGTTCATCTTAGAATTCATTCTGTGTTATCTAATAAAAATGGCGCAACAACAGATAAAATTATCTACAGCAAATTGCTGTGATGTGTATAATAAACTAGTAGTTATTTTTTTATAATCGCCATTGCTGTTACTATATCCACAACCCAGTGCTGAGCAGTGCGTGATTTGGTTAATGAAGATCGCTCGAAAAATGTTGTATTTAGTCGAATTACGGGTAACAAATGTACACACCAATCATTTGTATTTTAATAGCTCTTTTTACACGTGTGTGAGATCGTAGAAGCGTACTAAAATAATAGGCAATGTTATGGTTGTTAGCAGCTATTTCTGAGGCAAAGTACATTTCTTAATACTTTAGCGTTAATAAATTAATTAACAAGCAATTTCACGTTCGTCGATTTTTTAAATTTTGTTTATGTGCGTATATAGTACAGCTATTGATTTCATGTGAAATTTTATTGCTTTTCAACTTATTCGCAAGGCATTAAAGTCTACAATAGTGTTGCGTTCATTCCGCCTAGTGAATGGTTAAGAGTCAAATCTTTAACAGAAATAAATAGTCTAGCTTTACATGACAGTTGACACTTGTCGACAGTTAACTTAAATCTGTCGGAGTTTGTTGGCGCCTAGTGACCGTTTTAAGTTGCTCGTTAGACGTGCGTCATGCTGAATCGGAAGTACCTGAGCTGAGACCGGTTTGCAAATTTCCGCAATTGATCCAACCAGTTTCCAGCGAAGGATGACTAGTTCACATATGTATTCATAAAAGTAACATTTTGAAAAGGGATGATTTATGTTGTATAAATACAAATTAAGACACAGATTGACTTCTACTGATAATGATGCTTATATAAAATGTATGCTTGAAATCAATTATAAACAGTAATTTTGCTTTTATTACCATAAAAAATTGTACAAGATCATAATTAAAGTATAAAAGCGTAGGCAGCTAATTTCGTATCAAAGTATTCAAGAAAAATTGAAATAAATTAGAAAACGTAGGCCGATTTTAATATTCAAATAAAGATGAAAGCGATACGAAGACTTATGTCGCCATATTACAAATGAGTCAATAATTAATTGGATTTAATATGAGTCCAAAAATTATTCAAAATGATAAAGAAGTCTCTTTTGACTGGACATCCAACTATGCTATTATAAAACCTACATCGAACGTCGGCTACCAACTGATACGTGAAACTCCATCCATTGGCGCGGAAGAAACGATTAGTGAATGGCACAAGGATCATATTTCGAAGACCTTGGCTCGTTAGATCTCTCGGTCGATAGCATTTATATTGAATTCGGCTTTCACGGAAGAGATTAATCGTGAACACTACGTGATATTTTGTCTCCTCTTTTTTATGATCAATGGACTTTCCGCTTAATTTTATTGTTTCGCTAGTGTTGAGGATTTAATATTTACTCGTAATCTCAGTGCACAAATTAAAATATATCAGAACTACGTTGACTATATTTTCATTATCCGAATAATAAAATTTCGAGTGTTTCCGCTCTTCGGAAGGTATGTTAAACTATTGGAGGTTGCGGCCAGATCTCCCCATGGCCATAATGTCCGCGAAGGCCTGTGCCTGAAAATGGAATGTTATGGCTACTTGATTATACATATTATTACCTAGCAATTCAAAACAGAGCATAGAATAAAGGGCAAAACTATTTCTGTCACAAAAAAGGGTCTCAGGGCTAGTAATGAAAGACGCCCTTAACAGACCACTTATCTGATATCGTCTTATAGGAATTTATTATGATAAATAATTATAAGATAAAGTAATTACACATTTTTTAAAGTGGAATAAAATACTGTTAGCTTTTAACTCACGTTTAGCATTAACAATTTATAATCGGTCAATTTTCTATTAAAGTTCTTGTTGAGCTTCATCAAGTTCGGCATCGATATCAAATGGTTCATGATTTTTATTAATCGTTTAATTTCTAACTAATTGTTCGGTAGCTGAACTGGTTTCGTCACAAAAAGCGCTATTAGTTACTTCTTTGAAAAGTGTATCGGAGCCATCAATTTTCGTAATAGATAAAGGCTTAAGAGTAATTATTATCTGAAGATCAAAGACTGGGCTGAGTTTTTGACTAATTGTGTTACGAGGAAGGCCGGCCGGATCGTGATTCGGCACTTTAATTTGGTACGTTTCCTTCTTAAAAATCACCTTGGTATCTAGTGATTTTGAAATAGTACGAGCCATATAATCGCAGCGATTTCTGTACTACCACGGAAGTGTTATTATAAGTTATGAATGTAAGGTCACTTTTTATGGGTATAAGTGACATTTTAGTATTATTATGGAGCACTTGATTGATTTGCTTCATAAGTCTGTCTATTTTATATTTTCATTTATATTTGCTTCATTATATGTAGCAATGCATGAATAAAATAAACTGAACTGACGATGTGAAAAATAATTCAGTGATATAAATACGAAACAGCGTAATTAAATAATTTGTAAGTATATTAATCTCAAGATTTTTCCTATTAAGGCCAACACATGATTGCTGTAACACTTCCATTTATATCTTGACATTGCTATGAACGGCCATTATATTGTTAAATAACGAATGTATTAATAATACAACACCCACGGTTGTTCCACCTTTTAAAGTAATGTTTGACATCAAACCAAATTTGGACAAGGCCCAAATGTAAGATATTAATTTTAAATATCATCGCTAGATTATTAAGTACGACAAGACTTCTTGCGGTTGGTTTTATTTAGGAGAACTGGTTTATGTATGTAGATTTTGTATTCAGATCTTTAATTTGAATTAGTTTAAAACAAATTTTTTTTGGAAAATTAAACATAGTTATATTTCGTAATACATAATAAGCTGCTTGGTTTTATTGCTTTTAATTATTAAAAAAAATACTAATACAAATGGCTTTATTTTAGCTAATACCGATAAAAATTGCAATAAATAAACTCGCAAGGTAACAGTTAAATCTACTGTCGTTCAAAATAATGTGTCCAAATGTGAAATACAGTTTGCATTTTTATACTTGATGTTTAAAGTCATAATCATTATTCAAACCTTTACACAGCAAAAGTCATAATAAAACCAAAAAAACTTCCTGTAGAAAAATATTCCAAGGCAATGTTCTTTTATCACTTCCCGTCCCCAGGCATCGTCTCTTGAAACTTGCAAATGTTTTCCCTTTTCGTTATATGTATATTTTAACAGGAATTCTCGTAAATTCCTTAAATGCTTCCTTACGCAACGCCACAGCAGTTTCGGGACGTAAGCTTTTGGTTTTTTCACTCAGTGTTACACCAAAATATACCCCGTGATATTGCTTATATGTAACGTTAAATACTACTCGATCTACTGGGCTTGTTGAAAAACGTACACGAGCAGCGACAGATTAGTTCGTAAAAGTAATCATAACTTCAGAATCCCGATGGGCAAGGGTATTTGTGGAGCGGATCACCTGCTTGTCGGACCAGTGAAGTAATCATGGTAACAGATGTAGCCACCCATCTGTCGCGAGATGAGAGAACATGTTTATTTTTTTTCACTCAACGTAAAATCGACGGAAATAGCACAGCACCAGTTTCTTTGGTCACGTTTTATGATGATTTTACTACCTCACTTTTTAATTTTATATTTTCTACAAGCGTGATGCGTAATTTTATCCACGTCGTGCTCTTGCTGAGATGTATCAAATTTTTATGGGAATGTGTTTAACTGAACTCGATTGATTTGAAAAGTCCAAATTATTTTTGTGAGGAATTGAAATTTGAGAAGCGTTATCAGATTTTCTCGGCTGCAATAACCTTTTGTGGGGTCGACTCGAGACCTGAGCATGTTCAATATACAACCGAGCGTATTAAGGTGCGCTAAGCGAAGCGAAATTCTATATTAGCGTCATACGTTCTGCTTTAGGTGAACATCACAGTAATTTAGAGCAACAGGGGATACGAGGCAAGTGGCCATAGAGGGAGGAACCACGGGGCGGGGTGGCAACGGGGTGGGAGCAGCCAAGCATAGAATGGATACGAGGGAATCAACTGTACCTACGAGAACGAGTACATGCCATTTTGGAGCCCACCCGAAAATATGAAGCGTATCTTTAACATGGCAAACTTAATAAAACTTGCTTATACGCGAGAAAAGGAGATAATCAAAATTTAAATATCTAGATCGGAAATATCGGAATACATGAATGACGTTCACGTGAAAAATAGACTTGAAGCATACGCTCGGACTGTAAACTATGAATTATTCAATGTCGATACATGTAGTTAACATTTTTTACGATTGAAATCTGGTGGAGATTTAAAAATTTGGCCGGTCATTCAACTTATGCGGTCCGGTTACACAATGCATTTCACGGCTTTCGAAGTGCAGAAATCTTAAAATTTTTGAAGAATTACCAATTAGTGTCGTATTCTATATTGAATTTTGTACTTCCGTTGAGTTTACATCGAAAGTTGTAGCATTCGCCTCCTTGTTACTTAAGCGAGGTCAAAAATTCTCATCTATTTTCTGTTCTTACATCTATAATATTTAGTATTTACTAATTATTTTTATTTTATTCCAGGTATTAAATTCAAGCACTTTAAATACAAGCGTAGTAAACTTGATTTGTAAGTACAAATAGACAAGATATATACAATAAACAAATTTTACTATACAATAACAACCAATGTATACTATGACACCTCCGATACTCCTGCGTCGTATTCACTCGCTGTAACATATTCGATTATATCTAAATGGTTGAGTTGAACGCCCTCATTAACTGTCTGTCGTGAATAATTATGGGACAATATTTGGCATGTGAATCCACAAATGATTTTCATGTTGCGCGTCAGTCATTTATATGGTCCACTTATTGCACGTCATATAGGGTTCAAAATAAGTTAAGGTGAGAGGTAAACAACCCTCGGAACTTTGAGTGCGTTGACATTTGAAATGCGATTAGCGTACGCCAAATCCTTATGCAGTGAAGATTTACAGGTTCCTTTAGCCAGAAAGTTAATAA
>PQWD01006952.1:0-41542 GCA_019425675.1 Leucinodes orbonalis | reverse complement strand
TTCCCTTTGTCTTTCATCGTGCTTCTACGCTACCTTGCAAAGCGACGGCTCCAGAGCTCTCCACCTCGCTACGAACTTGTCGCTACTCGCACTTCTGCTCATACGCACCAGCCACTGCCACTTTGAATATTATTACTAATTATTATAACATCTTATCCATAAATTTTGAAAAAAATACTATCGTGTGCCTCCACAAACTTGACCATTTATTTGCGCGTTTTTCTGGTCGTCACCTAAATTTTACCAAGCGCCTCCTCGATTGAGAAGGGAAAACAATTAAATTTTCGACGCGCCCAGTCGGTTTCAGAGGATTCCTTTTAAAACAGGTCATATAATATCCTACTGTCCGGATAAGGAACACATCATCAGAAATAAATGAAGCGAATATATGGGTTTTATATTTAAAACTTTGTGTTTGTGTTGTACAAATATTTATTTAATTTCTGGGATTAATTGACTATACATATAATACATAATACCGAATCTTTTATTGACACACATGCACTATTGGTATTGGTGTATTAGCAACCACTCACACACACATAAACATAACACACGAACACAACACATACAAAATGCACCATACGAAATTAGAACATGTTTGAAATGTGTGGTGTGAGATTGCTATTACACCAGGGTTCCGGGTTTACACCCAGGCGTACAACATTTGTGTGCATGACCATTTTCAGTTTGTATTGATTGATTGATAGTTCGTCCTTATCTAAATAATTGTAGTATTTATTATCCCTTGCTATGAGAGATAAAGTTTCTTTAACTAAAACCTAATATACTACAGTAAAAGTACAACTCTACCGCAATCTGCTTTAAAAGCAATTTTCTACACACGCACTTTTCGTTCCAAATATATTGACACACCGCGCTGCAAAATATCAAATATAGTTCCGCATAATCTCCGGATCACCTCACAGCAAGCTGAAGGTGCCTTATCTGGCATGGGGTCGCTTTTGCAGTGTAAATAGTTGGGGGGATAATAAACGTGCGTAAATAATCGGACCCCTAAGGCGTTATGAAAGAGCTGAACGATATTCTGGAGTCGCACGATAATTTGAAGCGAACAAATTGTGCTCCAATTTGTTTTTATAATTTTAGGGAGATATATTGAAAAAGAAACAACATGGTATCATAACTGAGCATCTACAATAACCCTAAATAAGCATCAAGGTAAGCAACTATGCTTTTTTAAAATAAGAAATTCTTATAAAAAATAATATAATTTAACAAATACCTTTAATTTGGAATGACCAATCTAGTCCACAGATAGAGAAGTTGTTGAAGTGACAGTGAGCAGAGCACCTAGGATGTAGGGCTGAAGGGATGGAATGCTTCTCGAGTGGAGTTCATAAAACCAAGTGACTGACCTCCAACCAGATGGAATGATAACCTGGTTAAGGTGTTGGGTAGCAGATTAATGACAACTACTAGGAATCGTTTCCCATCGAAATCATTAAGGGAGCCTTTTGTTTATCAGTACACATATTAGTAGGTTGTCATGATGATGATATTTAATTTGGGTGTAATTCTTCTCAAACACTTTCATGAAATGCATAGGTACTTCTAAAAAATGGGTAAAGTAATAAATAAAATAATTAAGTAGTATTTATGACACAAAGTGTACAGGACGGTCAGGACTCTCACCTTATGGTGAGGGATACGCCTGACCATGACTAAGCGGCTTTGATTGAGACCAACAACTGATAAACCGTTATTATTCTCCATCAACTCATCACTGCGTCCGATACTCGAGACAACAGATGTTACGTCTCCTTTACCCGCTTAATTTTACTGGCTACAGTGCCCTTATCCCGAACCATAGAAGTGCAAAACACTCCTATTTCACGGGACGATATTTGACTTTGCAGTGTTACCTATCTAGACGACTAAGTACTGAGTTTACCACTTAGTTGTCGACTTCCCAAGCTTGATCGATAACAAGGTATCCAAACTTCGAGCGATTGCAAAATACAACCCAATTGCGTCATACACGAATATAATGCAGTGTTTAGTGGCAAATATCAGCCGATAAGCGACGACGGGGGAGGATTTAGAAGCTCGTTCTAAAAGCATTACGCAACTCGCAGTGGGTCAGCGCAACTAGCTCACGACCTTGGATTTTTAGGAAGGGAAAGCCAGTATACTATTCACTTGATGGTAGATGATATCGCCACATATAGACAGTCTAAATCTCTCTTCAATCTAACGCAGTCTATAGATGGAAATATGTTTCCCCTATTTTGCGCCAGATATCCCGGTCCTCTGCTTTCCTTATCCAGCCTCCACCAGCGACCTTTCGCAAGTCATCGGTCTATCGGGCCGTCCTACGCTACGTTTGTCTAAACGTAGTCTCTACTCTAAAACTCCTCTGTTCCAACCGCCATCATTTCAGCAATATACGTGATTGCTACAGTAGCAAGTTGAACTAGTCAATCCAATGAGCTATAATACATGTATGTATATTGCAGTCATCATCATCATCATCAGATTCATATCCCGTAAAGGGTGTACCTATAGGCCGTAGTCGTCCACTCGGGTCCAGTGCGTATTGGTCGACTTTACGTACAAGCTTTTAATCTCTTCGTAAGCCTGCGTAGGTTTCTTCACAATGTTTCCCTTTATCGTATAGACAATCGTTAACTCTGAATTATTCCAAATGAGCTATTAATGTTTACTTTGAGAATAAAGGATATGGAAAAATGCTGACTGCAGATGACCTTAACAGCTTCACCGGGCAAGTGGCGAGCTCAGATGGCTCTAAACAACCTATAATCATATACTTATATACGCTTTTTTATAAATACATATACATAGAAAACACCCAGACCATTACAAACGGACATGTTCATGCACACAAATATTTGTACTGCCTGGGGATCGAACCCGGAACGCTTGGTCTTGCAGCCCGCGTCTCAACCGCAACACCAAATGGGTCGTCAATTGTCGCCACTGACATTCACTCGAGGATTGAACCTGTCACTCTACATAATAAGTATACTTTCCGCATACTTTCTTACTATAAACTTTTATTAAACTTGCAAACTGCACGAAGTAGTGCAACCGAATATCTAACATTCAGGTACAAGTGCAACTTTGTATTGCAGTGTGTGACACGTTTACACCAAGTTTCGTTTTAAATTAACGTCACTGTACACTTGGGTGCAAGAAATCAGTCTATTAAAGTAATTATACAATTATTTTGATTAGAAATGATATTAATGTGTTTTATTTTTTAAAAAATAATAGTATCTACTGAGTATCTTGCACACTTCTCAGAAGATAACTATAGTCCACATCAGTGGTAGCTTCATACGAGTTCTTTTTGGAGTTAATAATAAAAGGCCGATTTCTTGGGGTTGGGTTATTTGAACATGCAATCCCAAAATTAATAGCAATACATTACCTATAGCTCGTTCAGCCCATAAAAATCTAACTCGAAATGAAAATACAGTAAATAAAAATAAAAATGAAAATACTAGTTCTTCCATGTATGAATCTTAAGTAAATAAAAAATAAAACAAAATGAAAACCATTTAAAATGTCATCAATACGATGAGGTTTGGAGTATGAGAACATTCTATCATAACACCTTTATATACATAAAATGTTTATAAGGAATCTCAACTAGTGTCTTGTTGTGCGAAGATGGAATTTCAATTCATAGTTACACGGGATATTCCTTGCTTATTGGCATACATCTAATAGGCACACATCATCATCATTAGCTCATTAAGCATCCCTGCCGAGAACAAGACTACCGTACATTTATTTTAAAATGCATTAGTACGTGGCGGGATTTGAACCTGCACCTTTACATTCCAATGAGCCACAAACGTTCTACAAGGTACACGGCAATGACAAATTATCTTGGTCTCTTTAAACTGGGATAGTCAACCCCACCTGTTCTGGTATAAGAATAAAACAAAAAAAAAGTAATAATTATAATGCAACCCATTATTTTGTCCAACACTACACTGTTGTATTAGGTGCCACAGCTTCAGAACTCGGCAAACTTTGGTCACGATATATACTACTGTTGGGATAAGTGTTTCAAAGTTGCCACAGGAACTAAAGAAGTTCACTATGTATTTGAAATTCAAGTCAGGTCCGTTGAAAAAGTGGATTAACGAGACTTGGTCTCGAGTAGTTTATGAAAAGAAGAGGATGTTTTCTTACTATCAGTATGATATTATCAGGTGAGTTGTTGATAGAACTATTTGTTTATTTCACAGGTAGGCAAATGAACATGTGGTAAACTGGATACTGAGTCGTCTAGGTAGGTACCACCGCAGTGCAGATTATCTCCCATCGTGCTATGCCACTTTCTGTTCGAGAGGAACTTAGCAGTGAATATACCGGGTATAAACCTACATCTGTTATCTAGGGTGACGGGCGCATAGTCGGGTTGATGGAGAATAATAACTATCAGTTGTTGGTCTTATTCAATGCCGCTTTTTCATGGTCAGGCGTATTACCATCAGGTGAGAGTCCTGAACGTCCTGAACACTTTGTAACTTAAAAAGAGCAGACGGTTTACCTGATGGTAAGTGATATTACATTTTGGGTACGCAACTTCGATAGTGTTTCGAGTGCGTACGAAACCAAGACCTCTTTACATGACTTTTATGCAGAACTATCATGTGCAGTCTATATTCATCAGCTGTTCACTACCTTGATAAAGTTGTTTATAAAATGACCGCCACAAAGACCTCCCCTAATGATAACTGCGAAGACCGATAATTGCAGTCAGCAGCTCACCACACATAGGCTTATAAAGTGACGATAAAAATCCAAGCTTAATTTATCGCAATAACTCAATGAAGATATTCCTTCCCATCCTTTTCTAGTTAACGCAATTAGGAAAAAAACATGAAATGACAGGAACACTTGTCCTTTTCAGTCTTCAGCCATTTCGACGCTTTAAACGAGGCATCCAACTATTCAACCCAAAATCGAGGGCCCCTAAGAATATTTGTATTTCGCATTTATTAAGGGCCTTCAACGATTTCTAAATTAAACCGTTGAACACAAACAAAGCAAACTAATTGAACCCTCGAAACTGCTTCAAGCGAAGTTACTCGACCCTGAATGATTCTTGATTTAGGACCCGACGTGGAAACGGGTCAAGGGTCATTGGACCGTGGTTACTTTTCAATATCTATCCGGTTCAAACTGGTTCCGAACCGGATGTAACCGGTTAAAGGTTTAAGATATTTACAGTCGTTTTGAGCTATGTTATGCGTTAATGTTTTGTGTTTGCGCGACCAATTGGTTTGATCAAATGGTGGAAAATCCGGAAATGTGGCTGAGGATTTAGCTCAAATCCATATTTGGTCTTTTTGTTTGTTTATTTGTCACTAGTTCGACGGGTCTTAAATAACGCATGTAACTTGTTTGATTCTTTGTGTGTTATGTTTTGTGTGATTCAGTGTATTTTTATTATATTTATGTGCCTACTAATCTATGGATCTATTGTAATCTGAATTTAATGTTTTTATTGTTAATAACCAGCTAATTTTTTTTATGTTATTAGTGTACAGGACGGTCACAATGTCACCTGATGGTAAGTGATTCACCTAACCATGACAGTGCGGCATTGAAGGGACCGACAACTGATAGACAGTTAATATCCTCCATCAATGCCGCACTGCGCCCGACACCTGAGACGACAGATGTTTGGTGTCTTATACACAGTAAATTCACATATACTTGTTTTAACTTTTTTTTTAAATAAAGATAGTCTATGCTTTAGAGCGTCGGTGGCTCAATGGTGTGGACTGTCGCCTTCCTACCAGGAGGGCTGAGGTTCAAATCCCGACACGTACCAATGTGTTTTCGAATTTTGGAAAAATATATGTACGTTATCCGACGCTCTTACGGTGAACGAAAACATCGTGAGGAAACCTTCATGCACGCCTGCGAAGAGATTCGAAGGTTGTGTGTGAAGTCGTCCAATCCGCACTGAGCCCGCGTGGACGACTAAGGCCTAATCACCCTATACGGGTAGGGCTCGTGCCCCTCGGTGGGGACGTTTAATGGTGAATGTTATCTTTCTATTGGTGGAAGAGTATTTTTACAAATATAAACACTCAGTTACGCAAATTTCCGCTTTTAAATATTGGTATCCATCATCAGCTCATTAAACGTCCCCACCGAGGGGCACGAGCCTACCCGTATAGGGTGATTTGGCCTTAGTCGTCCACGCGGGCCCAGTGCGGATTGGACGACTTCACACACAACCTTCGAATCTCTTCGCAGGCGTGCATGAAATATTGGTATAGATCACATTAATTCACATAATTGTCATCTGGCTTTACCATAAGCACAGCTTCTGATTTTGGTTCCGATGTTTACTAAATTTAAATGTTTTTCGTTTACTACTTTACTTTGTAGCATTTGTCATAAAGTCCAGTATTTTTCATACAATTTCAGAACGCACGGGGTAGCGGACTGAGGGAACGGTGACCGTAAGTTATAATTTGCGTGAGCCGTTTGCCTTACTGGATGTGGCTTAAGGAGGAATTGACATTAATAAAATTGTAGCACTAAAATCTGAATATAACAAATACTATTATGAAATCCACATCGAAATTGCTTCAGCCTAACGCGAGATAATCGCGGACAAACAAACATACATTCATACTCGGTTCGGTCGGTTAAAAAACTCTGTGTCGAAGTGACAGTGGGCTGGTCACGTATATTGCAGAACCGATGGTTGTTTGAGCAGACGAGTTCTGGAGTGGACACCGAGACTTGGCAAGCGTAGCGTAGGACCGATGGACCGATGGACCAATCACTTGCGAAAGGTCGCAGGTGGAGGCTGGATGAGGAGCGGAGGACCGGGATATCTTGCGTAAAATGGAAAGACATATGACTAGCAGTGGACTGCAATAGGTTGAAGAGAGAGATAGATGTTAGGTCACGCTAACAAGATAAAAAAATATCCATTTACATTCACAAAGCGCCATCTAGCCCCAAGTTAAGCGTGAAGCTTTTGTAACGGGTACTAAACAACGGATAAACATACTTATATATTTTTTGTACGTTCATATTATACATAGAAAACACCTAGACCATTACAAATGACATGTTCATGCACACAAATGTTTGTACTGCCCGGGGATCGGACCGGGAACCCAAGGTGTAGTAGTCGACGTCTGAACCGCTACACCAAATGGGTCGTCGACACAGATTTCCCAATACAGGAGATAGGGCAAGCCGCGTTTTTAAGTGTGACAAATGTAAGCTCAACGAGCATACACTGGCTGCCAGTTTACGCTCTGTGAGACGAGTCAAGACGCACGAATATTAGAAGAAATTTCCGTTTCTTCCCAGAATGCCATCCTGTGCAATGTACATGCCATCTCGCAAGGAATCAGTAAATTTACCAAGAAATATAATAACTTTTCACAGATAAGAACCGAAAAGAAATCGCGACACTGGGACTGCCTATAAACTTGGCGGCTTGTCCAGTCTAATTGTATATTCGGATGTCTGTGGTCGTCGATGATCAAAAATGTCTGTCGTACCCCCAATAAATCCTTAAAACTATATTATAGGAATAGTAGTCAGTTCCAGACATATATCGCACGAAAAAGCCCGCGGAAGCGTTAAGCGTAAAATGGAATTTTTAAAATGCAAAGAATGAAATGAAAAGCGGACCGCCGGTGGTCGAGTTGACTTTGTCCTTTTTGAGAGACGTTTTAGAGCGGGAGCTAGGGTCTTCTCCTTCTTATTTTTTAAATTCTTTATTGTACTCTGCACCAAACAATACATTAAGGAAAACTCACATAAAATAAAATAAATAGTACAATGGGCGGTCTTATTGCACAAGGCAATTTCTTCCAGGCAACCTTAGGATGAAAAAAAGCGGTTTTAAAAGTAAAGGGGTACTCTGGTGTACTATAATGTTACTGATATTTATATTTACTATCATAATAACATACAAAACTCATACATAATGTTAAATAAACAGAAAAAAACTAATTTTACTAAGGAGACAAAACATAAATTTAAATAAGCAAAAGACACTGTAAAATTTTAAACCCATCTGGTGCAATGGTTATTACACGAAGGGTTCCGGATTTTTTCTCTCCGGGCAGTAAAAACATTTGTGTGCATGAACATGTTTGTTTGTAGTGGTCTGGGTGTTTTCTATGTATCATATGTATGTATTTACAAAAAAAGAAATATAAATTTTTAATTATTATATAAGTATGTTTATCCGTTGTTAAGTATCCATATTAGTAGCGAAAGCTTAGTTTGGGGCTAGATAGGGCTGTGTGAATGTCAGTGGATATTTATTTACTATTTATTATCGGCAGATATATTTTTTCTAGAGCGTCGGTGGCTCAATGGTGTGGACTGTCGCCTTCCTACCGGGAGGGCTGAGGTTCAAATCCCGACACGTACCAATGTGTTTTCGAATTTTCGAAAATATATGTACGTTATCCGATGCTCTTACGGTGAAGGAAAACATCGTGAGGAAACCTTCATGCACGCCTGCGAAGGGGATTCAAAGGTTGTGTGTGAAGTCGTCCAATCCGCACTGGGCCCGCGTGAACGACTATGGCCTAATCACCCTATACGGGTAGGCTCGTGCCCCTCGGTGGGGACGTTTAATGAGCTGATGATGATGACGATGATGATATTTTTTCTTATAATTTTGCTATTTATTATTATCATTTTCCTTATCATTAAATTGTGGGCCCAATACAAAATAAATAACAACATACCTTATTCATAAAAAAATCTTGTGCGACCTACTCCCATTCTAGGTATAAATTGGCTGAACCTCATATCGAATCATAAGAGGGATAACTAAGTTTTTAGTGTTTTTTAAATGTTTTTTTTGATAAGATTTTAAATTTCCAAAACTGAAATTCTTTGAGCATATATCTAGAAATGTTTTCGTGGTGTAGTGGTTTGAGCGTTGAGGCTGGCGCGCTGATTTAGTCAAGAGGAAGTAAACTCATCATCTTCATCAGCCTATAACGTTCCAATGCAAGACACAGGCCTTCTCGCACAGCATAGTTTTGGGAAGAGTTGGGCCGTAATTCAAAATGTTTGTGTGTGTGTGTATGTCTGAAAGAAACTGATATTAATTACAATTCTTGGGTAACTCATTGTAATTGTCTCATTCCAATCAGAGTATATGAGCAAAGAAGCCAAACTTTTACCATAAAGGTAAGTGTTTGGCTTTTTTTGAATCGGAAAATTGGAAACACGATGCCACTAGTATTCATTGGAAACGTGTTGGCGAGATTAAAACTGTGTTTGCTATCAGCTATCAGTGTCGGCCATGTTTTTTCGTGATATTTGATTTTGTTCGTATGCTTTGAGAATGGAAACGAAGAAAGAAAAATATATTTCGCGATTTTTTTCTATTTTTTTCCAATTGCATAGCATGTGAGCTTTTTTATTTTAATATTTTGTTTATTTTGGAGTGGGTAGATGTTTTTACATTTCATCATCATCATCAGCTCATTAAACGTCCTCACCGAGGGATACGAGCCTACCCGTATAGGGTGATAAGGCCTTAGCCGTCCACGCGGGCCCAGTGCGGATTGGACGACTTCACACACAACCTTCGAATCTCTTCGCAGGCGTGCATGAAGGTTTCCTCACGATGTTTTCCTTCACCGTAAGAGCGTCGGATAACGTACATATAATTTCGAAAATTCGAAAACACATCGGTACATGGCAGGATTTGAACCTCAGCCTTCCCGGTAGGAGGGCGACAGTCCACAACATTGAGCCACCGACGCTCTCAACCGCAAGTGCAACGAAATTAATGAGTACTGCAGCATCAGTAACGGTTCCCGAAACGGTAATTAGAAACAATTCTATTGGTTTTAACTGAATGAGCTCTAAAGATGCACTTAAACCCAGAGCACCTGCAAAATGTAAACGAACAGTTCACACCAGGGCTATAGATTAAGTAATAACAGATGGAACATTACGATGAACGAAAACATCGTGAGGAAACCTGCGCACGCCTGCGAAGAGATTCAACGTTTATGCGGCCAATCTGCGATGAAATACAACGGTTAAGCGTTAAGCCGGCCAATCCGCACTGGGCCCTAAGGCTTATACAACCCTATACGGGTAGGCTCCTACCCCTCGTTGGGGACGTTTAATGAGCTGATGATGATGATGATACATACTTTTCTTTCTTTCATGGTAAATGCAATTACCATGTTATGAGAACTAAAGGAAGGATATATTCAGGTGATAAACCCCTCTGCACCCAACTAATCTATGTCGTAACGAGACGACTGTATCCGGTTATATCCAGTTATATGCAGTTCAATCCGGTGTTTCCAGTTCGTTTTTAAGCTCGATTTAAAGTTAATTCGGTGGCAATTTCATGGGCATTGGCGATGTGGCATTGGAAAACGTCGAATGGCGTCCGATACAGTGTATTTAAATAGGATTGTGGAGTTAAACGGGATGGAGTGAATAGGAGTGATGTATTGGAAAGAATGGAAAGCATTGAGTCGTGATAGTTGATAAATTTATTTGTTTGAATTGAAAGCGTTTTAGACTTTGAGCTTAGAATAATAAACAAACCAAATGCACAATCACGAAGAAATATCCGAGCAGAAACATATGTTTAGTTATTGTTATATATTATACAAAGATTCATTACAATATTGACAGTCGGAAAGAGCTTGTGTCAAAAATAGAGGCATCTTTGGAAGATGTCTCACAATGGGGAAAAAACAATATAGTTTCATTCAACCCCACTAAGACACAAGCATGCGCATTTACCACTAAAAAGTTCCGTTTGTCATGGGTCCTAAGTTCGAGGGGACTGCCTTGAGTATAATGCCGAACATTGGTATCCTTGGCGTTGACATAACGAGTGATGTTCAATTTCGCGGTCATTTGGAGGACAAAGCCAAATTAATGAAATTCCATCCTCATCATCTTGATGGTTGGCGTTCGACTACAGTTCGATTTATGCGCAATTTCATTCCACGTACTTCGCTAATATGGAATGACCTACCAGCAGCGGTATTTTCTGACAAATATGACATAGGAACCTTCAAGAAAAGAGCGTATTTTCTTAAAGGTAAGCAACGCACCGGTGGCGCTTCTAGTGCCACCGTTGTTCATGGGCGGAGTTGAACACTTTCCATCAGGTGTCTCTCTTGCTCGTTTGCTCCCATAATATAAAAAAAAACCATACGCGTCCTTAAAATGGTACAAAATCAAAAGCACGAGAATAGTACTATGTCACTTTGACATGAAGCGAGTGACGTGATAATGAAAAAATTATGCGATGGGCACAATTTTGCGGCAACAATGATACCAAGTTCGAGTACGTGACCGACGACTTGCGAACTTCGGTTGCTCATTGGTGTGGACTTTTGCCTTATGATCTGGAGGGTGCAGGTACAAATCCCGCCGTGTAGCAATGTCTATTCTAAATTCCGATTTTATAAAGACGTTACTCTTACGGTGAATGAAACATCGTAAAGGAACCTGCGCACAGCTGAAGTGTTAAAAGGTTGTGCGTGAAGTTGGCCAATCCGCACTGGGCCCGCGTGAACGGCTAAGGCCTATACACTTTACGCGTAGGCTCATGCCCCTCGGTGGCGATGTATGATGAGCAGAAAATGATGTGTTGCAAAGGGTCTGGTGGAGGCTGGATGAGAAAACACTGACTGAAACGAAGGCTGAAGCTATAAATAAATTAGTGCATTCTTTAATTATCGGAATTGGGGCCCTTGGCCCTTGACGCGTCAAAAAAACCCTTTAGGCCATGGCCTCATAAAGAGCCAATTAAAATTCATGTCCTCACCAGAGCCACCGATGGTCGGTGATTTACAAAATACGTATTTAAATCGCGGCGACGCGTGGCCGACGTTACATCAATATTCCGTTGTGGTTAACTTCGTGTGGTATAAGTGATGGGAGATTTCGGACAAAGCGCGTAAAGCTGCTCAGAACTAGTGTTGTCAAGTGTTCCGATTTGCACGAGACGTCCCGATTTTCAGGAGTCTGAGGATGCATCCCGATCAGGACGCTATATGTCCCGACTGATTAAAGAAGAAAATCAGATGTTTCATTAAAAAAATATTATACTATATATACTATTCAACCTATTGCAGTCCACTGCTGGACATAGGTCTCCCCCATTTTGTGCCAGATATCCTTTCCTCTGCTTCTCCTATCCAGCCACCACCAGCGACCTTGTTATATTTACCTTATATTTACTAGTAGCTTCTAATAATGTCAAATTCAAAATGGCACGTCATCAGCGTCAAATCACATTTTTCATTGTTACCTGTCCTGATCTGCAACCTTAAATACCGATTTTATTGGTCTCATCATCATCAGCTCATTAAACGTCTCCACCGAGGGGCAGGAGCCTACCCGTATAGGGTGATCAGGCCTTAGTCGTCCACGCGGGCCCAGTGCGGGTTGGACGATTTCACGCACAACCTTCGAATCTCTTCGCAGGCGAGCATGAAGGTTTCCTCACGATGTTTTCCTTCACCGTAAGAGCGTCGGATAACGTAGATATATTTTCGAAAATTCCAAAACACATTGGTACGTGTCGGGATTTGAACTCAGCCCTCCCGGTAGGAAGGCGAGAGTTCACACCATTGAGCCACCGACACTCTTTATTGGTCTCATGTACCGATTTACAACAAATCGGCACACTACACAGAACACACGCAACACTTCAAGACCGAGATTCCGCCCCGGCGGGGACCTTCGCCGCGAGTCCCTGTAGGTTCGACCAGTCCCTATTCGCGCTTTCTTTTCGGACAATCAGATGATTCAGCCTGCAATGTCGAAATCTAATTAGGAAAAATCACACAAAGTGACTTTTCCCGCGGAATTAGATATCTCGATACCCGCAGAGAAGCCAAATCTCTCGTAACTTAAATCTGACTTTGGGCGCGTGATTAATATTTATAGAGTAATTAATTTCATTACCGCAGTCGGTTTGTTACAGATATTTATTTTCAATTGTTACACGGTAATTAGGTATTTTAGTGTTCGATTGTTGATTTGTTTCTATCAATAAAATCCCACCAAAAACATCCTGTAAAAAACTAGCCAAGTGTCGATGGAGCCGCTTGATTATCTCTAAAAAGTAATGAAATCAAGACAAAGACGTGCCAAGTCTAAGGTTCCTTACTGCGATTAATTTATTATTATGGTTAATGTTGTGTGAATTGGCCGTTGATTCGATTGTTGTTTTGTTTCCATCAATAATATTTTAAAGCCAGCTTAGATTCGGTACTACAAATTTATTACTTGTTTTATAATGGTGCCAGTTTAATCGCTCATGAAACGATTACTTTGTTGATTGCAAATTACTAAGCATATCACAAGGCATGAAACAGTCGATGAAAGATTAATACGGGAGAATACTAGAAGAAAAGATTTTCAGACGTCATTGTTACCAAACTTAAATATCACCAAACACTGCTCAAATTATTAATCCCTTAGATTATTTAACAATCTTCCGCTGGAACTGAAAAGTGTGGTCTATGACATTTCCTTTAAACATAAGCTTAAGAATTTTTTGCTAGAGGGGTGCTCTACAGTATTGATGAATTGTAATAAGATTGTTTAATTTAATAATGAAATAAAATTTATAATTACAATAAATATATTAAAATTAAAATTATATGGATCAATTTAAAATAATATTTGTGTTTATATACTGTCTAATTGAATTTATTGTATTGCATTGAATTGTTGTTGGGTATATATTTGTATTGTAATTTCAAACACAATGAACATTGTTATTGAATAAATAAATAAAATGCAATTGTTTGAAAGTGAATTAATAATTCTTTGGTCCTTAATTTACTTTAAGAACCATCTCTCAGGACTTAGAGCTTTCTATGAAAAGTTAATAATAATAAAAATAAAGAACAATAATTACTGATCGAACTATACACTATAATAGACCTGACATTATTCTTCATGATAAAGTTAAAAAATTAGTTTACCTCATCGACATTGCTGTTCCTAACACCCATAACCTCATTTCAACTCATACTGAAAAATTAAACAAATATACTGATCTCGCCATTTAAATTAAAGCCCAATGGCGAGTTGATGCCGTCGTCAAAACTGTCCCAATTATTGTCTCGTCCACCGGAATTATACCCAATACATTACATCATAGTCTACATATACTACAAATTCACTCATTTACCTATACATGTTACTTCAAAAGGCTGCAATTCTTAACACGTGCCGAATCGTCCGCAAATTCCTTTCATTAAACTAATTTTATTATATACATCCGGTAGATCAAATACTATGTCGCTTTGGCCACAAGCCTGTGAAATAGAAATTATCCCCAGACATGGGAGGTTAATTAATTTCCATAAAAATAATAAATAAATATCCACTGACATTCACACTGCGCCATTTAGCCCCAAGTTAAGCGTGAAGCCTGTATTATGGGTACTAAACTACGGATAAACATACTTATATACATTTAGTTTTTTTGTATTGTATTGTACATATATTTTGTATTGTACATATTATACATAGAAAACACCCAGACCATTACAAATAGACATGTTCATGCACACAAATGTTTGTACTCCCGGGGGATTGAACCCGGAACCCTTGGTGTTGCAGTCGACCTTTCAACCGCAACACCAAATGGGTCGTTAAAAGAGTATCTACTGAGTTTTTTGCTGGATTCCTTTCAGTAGACAACAATAATCCGAACCAATGGTAGAATCAAATTTGACATTCAAAAGTGTTATTTATGGACCTCAATTGAATAAACATATTTTTGATTTTGATATTTTTTAAGGATTTTGCCCTAGTCTTTTATTGCAAGCAATAAAAGACTAGGGCAAAGTACTAGGTTGGATTCAATGAAAGATTTCAAAAGGTTGGGCATACAAGTGAGAGTCGCTATTCAGTTTTAGCTGAATTCCCCGAAGGCACCTATTACGTCGCAAGACAACAGTCATATACTAGTCTGCTGTCACCATATGACACATAATATATCATGCCATCGAACAACAACATATTGTTGTCGCAGTGGAAACAATTTTAATCGTGGCGGAAACGGTTTCTGTAATATCCGGGACACTGCGGAGATCGAAGCCACATCCCTGAACACCTGGAAGTGTTGTAAAGACGTGGCTTTAGTGATAGCGACGAAGTTTACTTATAAAAGACGCGACGTGAGTGATAGAAGAGAAGCGAACTTTTTTGAAACTACATTGACAGTGGCAGCCAAACTCACCTGCTTATGGTACATTTTGGCAAAAGGAAAATAAGTCTTTAGTTGTCTGATTAAATGCACTACACCAGCGGCCACTGTTGGAATATCAGCCATAATACAATAAGTTACTAATTTGCCGGATTAGCAAGTTGAAGTGACAATGGGCTGATCACTTATTCATCATCATCATCATCATCAGCTCATTAAACGTCCCCACCGAGGGGCACGAGCCTACCCGTATAGGGTGATTAGGCCTTAGTCGTCCACGCGGGCCTAGTGCGGATTGGACGACTTCACAGACAACCTTCGAATCTCTTCGCAGGCGTGCATGAAGGTTTCCTCACGATGTTTTCCTTCACCGTAAGAGCGTCGGATAACGTACATATATTATTCGAAAATACTTTGGTACGTGTCGGGATTTGAACCTCATCCCTCCCGGTAGGAAGGCGACAGTCCACACCACTGAGCCACCGACGTCTATCACTTATCCGATTTCTGGAGTGGAGACCGCTTTTGAATAAGGGTAGCGTAGAACGCCCGGGCCGATGGATTGGCGACTATCGTAAGGTCGCTAGTGTAGGCTGGATGAGAAAAGCGGAAGACCGAGTTATTTTGCACAGAATGGGGAGACTCATTTCTAGCAGTAGACTGCGATATGTAGAAACAAACATTGTAAAAATCGAATGCATACCAAGGTTTAAGTAATATTCTGCATTTATTTTTAAGTCCTGTAATCACGATGTGTACAATATATACAGGGCTAGAGTCCTGATTAGTGAACTGCTATTTATGTGTGTAACATGTTAAGACTGTATCCGTTTCCTAAATAATCGTACTGGAAGCTTCCCGCTATCTTGTCAGCCTCGGCCTTTTGCCCGGTCACAGGACGTGGCTCCCAGTTTCCGTCTAGCTTATTATTTTTCCATCTTCGACGCATCCCGTGTTGGGGATTATTGGAAACGAATTGGTTGATTTATTGAGAAATCGCATTAACGCAGACGTGGGTAAAGGCAATAAGTGTTGTAATTGGGTGGGGCAAACCAAATTTATTCACTGTAGGATTAATATAAATCAGTACGGTTAAGCCCAAATAATATGGGGGATTATGTGTATATGTTTAATTAATGATTTAGTGTTTAATGTTTTAAATTGAAGCTTTGTACAATAGTAAATGAAAGTCGAAATCCAATCGTGTGGTGTGTTCTGACCCATCATCCCTGACTATGCGTTGGAAGGCTTCCAAGTCTTAACAAGTCATGCCGTCATGTCTTGAGGGAGCTCAACTATAGAATTTTTAACTTAAATGAATGAGACCTCAACATCAATAATTATTCATCATCATCAGCTCATCAAACGTCCTCACTGAGGGCACGAGCCTACCTGTATAGGGATTAGGCCTTAGTCGTCCACGCGGGCCAGTGCGGGTTAGACGACTTCACGCACAACCTTGAATCTCTTCGCAGGCGTGCGCAGGTTTCCTTCACCGTAAGAGCGTCGGATAACGTACATATATTTTCGAAAATTCGAAAACATTGGTACGTGGTGGATTTGAACTTCAGCCCTCCCTATAGGAGGGCGACAGTCCACACATTGAGCCACTGACACTCCAATTATTATTGATGTTTACAAATTATAATTTGTAAAATGATTGTTCGGACATGTTGATTTCACGTCTGCACTTTTATTATTACATTTTAATTAGCTGAGTTAAGTTTTTCAATATTAGTAATTTTATATAATTTCATTTGACTACCTTTTAGGCTTGTACTAAAGAAACTCCGATTTATAAAAATATTTGATTAATTTTATAACCAGAATATATTATAAACATACAAATTTTTTTGAAAGTTTAACTACTGAGTTTCTTGCCGGATTCTTCTCAGTAAAGTAATTTGACGTTCATAAGTGTTCTTTATGGACCTAAATTAAATAACTATATTTTGGTAAATTAATTTTGGTAATGATTATGAAACGAAAGCTGAAAGGGCAAGGCTTACAAAGCACAAAGGAACTTATTACAAAGGGTGTGAGAGCCATGTTTTGGCACGGTAAGGCCGGGTCGACCGAATTGATACTACCTCACAGAGTACCGCTGTGAAACAATACTTTTGTGCTGTATTTCAGCGAGTAAGTCTCACAGATTACCTCCCTTTATTTTATGATATTCTCTTTTCGTAAAGGTTGTCAACGTTTAAACAATTCATCGAAAAGACAAGGACAAGAGCCTACCCCAATAGAGTTTAGGCCTAAGTAATCCACGCGGCTCAGTGCGGATTGGCCGACTTCACGCACAGCGTTTGAATTTATTCGTAGGCGTACGCAGGTTTTCTCGACGTTTTCCTTCACTGTAAGAGCGTCGGATAAACGTACACACAATTTCGAAACTACATTGGTACGTGGCGGGATTGGAACCTACGCCCTTTACGCTTGATTCGATCCTGCAACCTCCCGGTCGGAAGGTAACAGTCCACACCAATGAGCCACTGACGCCTTCGTTCAGCAGTGGAAATATTGGGCTATATTGATGAAGTCAGGAAAGGCCTTTTGTTAGCAAATAAAGCAGTTCTCGGTAGAATAAATTGTATTGTTTCCGAGTGATTTACTGCAACTGTTCAGTGATTATTTCATTGTTTCTGACTACAGTGGCAACGGGAGGAATAATTAAATGAAAATCGCCTCGAATAACTGTGTATTCATTACGTTGGTAGGTATTGAAATGAAATGAAATGAAAAGTGTTTATTTAGTTTAGGTCCTTACAGAACACTTATGAATGTCAAATGAAGCTACCACTGGTTCGGGAGGTAGTTTTCCACTGAGAAGAAACCAGCAAGAAACTCAGTAGTTACTCTTTTCAAAAAAAATTTGTTGTATACAGAATCATTTGTAATCATAATAATTATATAAAGCAAATTATATTTACAATTTTGAACATATTAAGTACAGTCGACTCTCGTTAATTCGAAACTCGAGGGACTCATAAAATATTTCGAATTATCGAATGTTTGAAATATCAAATGGTTTGAAATTTGTGAGAGAAAATCAATAAAACTTCGAATTATCAAGTATTGATCAATAATTATTTATTATCTGCTATTCTATAACAATGAAAAAAGTTTAGAGTGTACATACATAAATCTATTCATAATGTGAATTAATTAATGTTTCGAAAGAACTCTGTTATACTGGTTTGCTTCAAAACTATTCATGACTAAAACAAAGGCTCGTGTATGTTGATACAAGTTTGAACTTGTCGCAAAATGTACTTACATTACAATCATTCGACCTCTTTCTCTCTGCAACTTTGAATTGTCGAGTGTTGGACGCCGATGAGTTCGAATTAACGCGTCGTTTTATTGTATAACAATGATTTTTTCGTTCGAATTACCAAGTGCATAAAAATGATTTGATTTAATTCGAAATATAAAGAGATTTTGTAGGGACCTCGTGATAACTTTGAATTATAGAGAGGTTCGAATTATCGCAGGTTGGAATTAACGAGAGTCGACTCTCTCTCTCTCTTTCTTCAACCTATTGCAGTCCACTGCTGGACATAGGTCTCCCCCATTTTGCGCCAGACATCCCGGTCCTCCGCCTTTCTCATCCAGTTTCCACCAGCGACCTTTCGCAAGTCGTCGGTCCATCGGGCCGGAGGGCGTCCCACGCTACGCTTGCCAAGACGCGGTCTCCACTCCAGAACTCGTCTGCTCCAACGGCTATCGGTTCTGCGACATACGTGACCAGCCGACTGCCACTTCAACTTGCTGATCCGGCGGGCCATGTCGGTAACTTTAGTTCTCTTACGAATTAAATCATTTCTAATCTTATCCCTAAGAGAGACTCCAAGCATAGCTCGCTCCATTGCGCGTTGAGTGACTTGTGAACCAATCCCGCAGTCAGTGTCCATGTCTCAGCTGCGTATGTTAGTACGGGTAGGACGCATTGGACGAGAGTCGACTGTATTGGTAAAAATATAATAATCTACAAAAGTACTATTAAGCAGTTAAGTATTATAAAAATTTAAATAGATGATAACAAAAAAAAACAAAAGTAGTGCAATTGTACTATCGTCCTTTTTCAGTTCAAAAAGGAGTTTATAAAATGCGGTACGGTCGCATTTAATAAACTCCTTTATGTTTATTTATTTCATTCCATATGCTTTTTTATGTTGCGGATGTATTTGTCGTTTATAAACCGATTTTAATGTTTTTTTTGTTGGAAAGAGGATATTTCAGAGGTGGTCATATGATAAGGAAGTCAGGATCTGATAATGACAAATCAGATATAACAAAATAATTTTTTTTGGTTCGCGTATATCTTCGGAAGATGAAAGAGCGTCGGTGGCGCAATGGTGTGGATTGTCGCCCTCCTACCGGGAGGGCTAAGGTTCAAATCCCGTCGCGTACCAATGTATTTTCGAATTTTCGAAAAATATATGTACGTTATCCGACGCTCTTACGGTGAAGGAAAACATCGTGAGGGAACCTGCACACGCCTGCGAAGAGATAGATTTTTGTATACTATGTTTTTAATCATTTTTGTGTAGTTTTGCTTGTGCACTATCTTTATTTTTTCCTGATTTGTTCCTTACCCAAAGGTTGCCTGGAAGAGATCGCTTGCAGCGATAAGGCCTCCTTTGCCAACAGTATTGTAAATGCTACTGTTTCGTTTGTTTTTTGTGTACTTGTGAGCATTAAAGCGTTTTTTTTTACTAATACAATTCTAATCTTAGGACCTAGAACTAATCTATTTCTCGAATTTTCGAAATTATATGTACATTATCCGACGCTGTTACGGTGAAGGAAAACATCGTGAGGAAACCTGCGCACGCCCGTGAAGAGATTCAAGGCTGTGAAGTCGGCCAATCCGCACTGGGCATGCGAGGACGACTAAGGCCTATACACCCGCGTACGGGTGGGCTCGTGCCCCTCGGTGGGGACGTTTAAATGCCGATGATGATGATATATTTTCGTTGTGTATGAATCGATTTTGATGATCCTTTCGTCTATATGGAAAGATACTTCAGAGGTGGTCATCATCATCATCATGATAAGGAAGTCAGGGTTTGATAAAAAACACAGATTTCAATAAATATTATTTTATATAGACGACAACAAAACCTCAGTTACCCAGTCTACTGCGTAATTCCAACAATACAATGCGTTATTCAAAGGACGGACAAAATTCTGTGATTAATATTGTACTGAACCCCAATTCCGCTAACTTAAAATGTAAAAATAGGATAGTTATTGTCCGTCAACAGTAGAATTCTGTTCTCATTCGTACTGTTTTATTTACTTAAATTTTGTACGCAGTCAGATCACAATCTATTAGTTCCTGAAAAAATTAACAAAATAAATGGACTATATGGTAATCCATAAGCAAACACAGCATCTTCCAAATAATAATCTGACATTTATAAAAAAAAATAAGACAGTTCTTAAAAATAATACATCATCATCAACTCATTAAACGTCCCCACCGAGGGGCACCAGCCTACCCGTATAGGGTGATTAGGCCTTGTCATCCACGTGGGCCCAGTGCGGATTGGACGACTTCAGGCACAACCTTCGAATCTCTTCGCAGGCGTGCGTGAAGGTTTCCTCACGATGTTTTCCTTCACCGTAACAGCGTCGGATAATGTGCATATATTTTCGAAAAATCGAAAACACATTGGTACATGTTGGGATTTGAACCTCATCCCTCCCTGTAGGAAGGCGACAATCCACAACATTGAGCCACCGACGCTCAAAAATAATACACAAAAAGAGTTAATTAGTAGCATGGGTTATACGGGGTTAAGGACAATCCTTTGTAAATAGAGTCGTCATATTTATTTTGTAAGCTCTAAAACAATTCATAAATAAATCTATATCTATACTTTATCATCATCATCATCATCATCATTACAGCCTAATTATGTCCACTGCTGAACGAAGGCCTCCCCTAATGATTTCCACGCGGTCCGATATCTTCTATACTTTATAGAAGATTTTAATTGGTAACACCATCAGACATGTCATTCTGTACCATTACCATTTTAAACCATTAACATGAAGTTGTAAAGGAATAAAGAAATTACAGTTGTATTATAAAGTGTCGGTATGTCAAGTAATTGGAGCCCTGGACGTTTTGTGGAGGCTCAATGCTTGTGGACATCGTTGAATGGAAACTGACAATGGAGGTTACATATAGATATCACTTTATAGTAAAGGAAGCCGTTGTAAGCGAACTTTTAGTTGTATTAATTTGGGATACGACATAAATCGGACATTGATGCTTAAAACATTGATTCTAAGGTGGTAATCATCATCATCATCATTACAGCCTAATTATGTCCACTGCTGAACGAAGGCCTCCCCTAATGATTTTCACACGGACCGATCCCTTGCAGTTGACATCCATCTGCTACCCGCCACCTTAACCTTTCTCATAGTTCACAAACGCCAAGCATAATGGCCGGTTATACTCTCTAGTCTTCTGTATAACCTGCCGCAGCGTATGTATGTGGTCTATGGTGCTGAAGCCTTTGCGGAACCCAAGTTCGGGGTGGTAATAACTTTGCAAAATGTATGATCAGTTTATAGCGTGCTACTGCAGTGCATAGCATAGCTATAGGAAGATTGGGTCGTAACCCACGCGGACCCGATGCAGATTGGTAGTGCCCACAATCAGTGACGTACAACCTTTGAATCTCTCCGCTGACGTTTGGAGGATTCCTGACGATGTTTTCTCTTTTACATAAGAGCGTTGGATAACGTACATATTATAAATTCGAAAACAGATTGGTACGTGGCGGGATTTGAACCTCAGCCCTCCCGGTAGGGGGCAACAGTCCACACTATTGAGTCACCTACGCTCTATGTCTCATTTTTTACTGCGGAAGAATATCGTATACAACGCGAGTAATACCGCGTGGAACAGCTAGTTGAAGATAAAATGCATATACATGCGGATAAACATACTTATATATTTTTTTGTTAATACATACATATTATACATATAAAATACCCAGACTATTACAAACAGACATGTTCATGCACACGAATGTTTGTACTGCCCGGAGATCGAATCCGGAACCCTTGGTGTTGCAGCCGGCGTCTCAACCGCAACACAGACTGGGTCGTCAAAAAAGAAAAACATCAAAGAAAACTTAACTGTAAAGACGTTTTTAAACAATTATTGATGTGCAATATTTTATAGAGCACGAACGAATATTGCCATGGACTGAACGACTCTCTTTGGATAGACAAAACATGATTTATTGCCCAAGTAAAACACTATAAGAATAACTCAAAATCAAATTCAATACAAAACGTGCTAAAACAGCGACTAAACATAAAATAGTGCTGACAAGGAACCTTATAAATTCACAAAATTCAGTGCTTGATAAATCTTAGGCTATCTGAGTAGGACCTACTATACTAGGTTGCCATTTTGATCACATAGTCAGAAAAAAGCAAAAGATTTAGTTGATGACATTTACCATAGTACCACACATTTTATTAAGTGGTAGACTCGGTACTGAGTCGTCTAGGTAGGTACCACCGCAGTACCAGATATCGTCCCGTGAAACAGTAGTGTTATGCGCTTTTGTGTTTCGGGATGAGGGCACTGTAGCGTGTAAATTACCGGGTATAAGAGACCTAACATCTGATGTCTCGAGTGACGGGCGTTCAGAAAAAAGAAACATTGCTCTACTAGGTGGTAGACTCGGCACTGAGGCGTATAGGTAGGTACCACCACAGTGCCAGATATCGTGCCGTGAAATACTAGTGTTATGCACTTCTGTGTTTCGGTATGAGGGCACTGAAATTAGTGAAATTACCAGGTATAAGAGACCTAACATCTATTATCTCGGATAGCGAGCGTTTAATAAATAAATTTGCTCTACACTTTCATTTTGTCGACAAGTGTGGTGTTATTGTTGAGACGTGGGCTACTTCACTAAGGGTTCGATCTCCAGGCAGTACAAACATTTGTATGCATGAACATGTCTGTATGTATTAATCTGGGTGTTTATATGTATAATATGGAGTATTCACAAAAAATACATAAGTTCGTTTATCCGTTTAGTACCCATAATTTAGGCTAGATGCATAGTTAGGGGTTAGATGGCGCTGTAGTAGATATTTATTTCTGACTTTAGTTCGAGGTCCTACTTAATAGTACCTCAGCTAAAGACCTCTCATAGATCTGAGAACCAATAATGAACTCCAGTTTAACTATGAAATGTAACCCTTTCAAATATAGTGTCCCAGTGACAGCATCAGGGTAGCATCATTTATCAATCCGTGAACCTCATATATCTTGTAAACCATTTTCACCTTGCAAATTTTTCCGTACTGAATGGGAATTTTATTCTTAACGACGAAATCGCGAGCGTTAATGTGCTAAAAATAACCAGCTATCTTTAGAATTCATCTTTGCAGAAATGCTTGAACGATAAGCAATACCTTGGCGTTTTTATAACCTACAATCTTGATGATACGTTTTGCCTTTCATGCCGTTTACAGTCTATGCATTTTAATTTTACTTGATACTGAGTCGTTAAGGTAGATACCGCCACAGTGGTAGAAATCTTCTCGTGAAACAGGAGTGTTCTACACTTTTGTGTTCCGGGATGAGGGCACTGTAGCTAGCGAAATTACCGGGTATAATGCACCTAACATCTGTTGTCTCGAGTGTCGGGCGTAGTGTGGCATTGATGGAGAATCATAACTGTCTATCAGTTGTTGGTCTCCTTCAATGCCGCTCTGTCATGGTCAGGCGTATCACTTATCGTCAGGTGGTTCTGACCGTTTTATAAACTTATCACATCAAAAATTAAACTAAATATTGTACCGCAAAGTTATCGTGGACATAATAAACCCAGTTTTTCTTGATAAAAAACAGCGTAAAACCTTATCTCATAAATATTAACGTTGCTTATCCGCCATGTTTTACATTGTAATTGACACATCATTTATTATTCATGCAAAGGAAATTACATACAGCCTTTTTCTTTCGCTCATCGCGGTATGAATATTGGGACTTATTAAAGTAACAAAACGGTTATGTGTTTTTTGGGTTTTATACTTTGACCTGAAACTTCATGAGACGGATCAACACTGGACTGAGGTGCCAGCTAAATAAACTAACTTACATGTCTGACCCCATCCCTTAAATAGGGGGTGGAAATTTGTTTGGAGCGTTCCGCAATTGTCAATTCAAATCAAATCATTTATTTATCAAGGTAGTAAGCTAAAAAATTATATGCAGACTGTTTGTCACTAACCAAAAATCTCGTGAAATTTCTTTGGAAATCTGCTATCAAACGCTTAATTCTATAAAAGTATTTCGTAATTTTCAAGGTAGGAAGCAAAAATTATTTTTCTTTTCCAATGAAAAATGCGTTATTTTTTTTAAATCGTCCTCCAGCCTGAAATGAAAATTTGTGAGAGACTCACCGCAGAATTATTACGTAACTGTGTTACACTGATTTTAAAGCGAGCGAAGCCGCGGCCAAAAGCTAAGAACCAAAAAAGTGCAATCAAGGATGTGAAATATAGAGCAATGGTCAAACAATGAAAGCAATGTACCCACAAAAAAGCTACTTAGCTGCGATCCCACAGGAATTTTATTGGAAAACGAACATTTATAGAGCTGTTATTACTCAATGGTCGTATTATTTCGGATAACAATCAGCCAATCAGGGTGCGCCGGACCACAGATAATATAATATATATAATCAAGAGAACACACGGGGAGGTTATAGGCTAATCGTGAACACCCACCAAACTGCATTGGGCCCGCGTGGTAAACCGGCCTTATCTTCCCACGGGCCATCTTCCATGCCGAAGGCCTGTTGCTTTAGTTAGCCGTTATAGGCTGATGATGAAGTGATTTAATAATAAATACCCACTGACATTCACACAACACCATCTAGCCCTCAGTGTGAAGCGTAAAGCTTGTATTACAGATATTAAACAACTGATAAACATACTTATAAATATTATTTTGTAAATACATACATAGAGCGTCGGTGGCTCAGTGGTGTGGACTGTCGCCTTCCTACCGGGAGGGCTGAGGTTCAAATCCCGACACGTACCAATGTATTTTCGAATTTTCGAAAAATATATGTACGTTATCCGACGCTCTTACGTTAAAGGAAACATCGTGAGAAACCTTTATGCACGCCTGCGAAAAATTCGAAGGTTGTGTGTGAAGTCGTCCAATCCGCACTGGGCCCGCGTGGACGACTAAGGCCTAATCACCCTATACGGTAGGCTCATGCCCCTCGGTGGGACGTTTAGATGATGATGATGATGAATACATACTTTTCTTTCTTTATGGTAAATGCAATTACCATGTTATGAGAACTAAAGGAAGGATATATTCAGGTGATAAACCCCTCTGCACCCAACTAATCTATGTCGTAACGCGACGACTGTATCCGGTTATATCCAGTTATATGCAGTTCAATCCGGTGTCATATACATAGAAAACACCACGCAATAAAACAGACATGTTCATAAACACAATTGTTTGTACTGCCCATCGAACTAACCCGGAACTCTTAGTGTAGTAGCCGACGTCTTAACCATTACACCAAATGCGTCAAATTGAATGGGTGCTAACATCTCTATGCGTTGTATTTCATTGCAAAAACATCGGATTCTTTCCGATTTTTCGTGTCGCCGGAAAATAATTAAAACTGCTATGTCGCTCGATGACTTCAGATATCAACTTTTATCAAGGACTTGTACAGTTAGCTGTCTCGATACAAAGTCGACCTGAATTCGAGATGAAACTGGTTTGTACCCTTGATTGATTGGCGGGTAAAACTAATGACAAACGAAATGAACTAGATTATTGGCCCATCTGGTGTAATGGTTGAGACGTCGGCTGTTACACCAAGGATTCCGGGTTCGATTCCCGGACAGTACAAACATTTGTGTTCATGAATGCCTGTTAACACATAAAACCCCAAACCAATACAAACACAAATATTTATACTGGACAGGGATCAAAACCTGGAACGTCGTGTTGTAGTCGGCTTTTCAAACATCACAATAACAAATATATTATATTATTTGTGACTAACATTAACAACATAACATCGTCACGTCAAATCCATGCAAACAAAGTCGATGGAAAATGCCAAATATAACTAACTCATTCATATTACAGTAAAGGTACTGTGAATCGTTGACAGAAAACAAATGACAGATTTCTTTACAACAACACAGAACTGAAATTAAAATTGTAAAATATGCAAGAGTTGAAACAGCAAGTTTCAAAAGGCTTGACAGGAGTTCATATATTATTTAGAATATAAATCTTTCGAAATTTTAAAATAATATCTCAAAAGTCGAGTCACATTGCAAAGGAGACGCAAATTTATGGAACCTTTTTAGATGAATTTCAAAATTTAGATTTCATATTATGGCAGTCTCATAAATAACTATTACGACACATGTGTGTAATGGTCGAGATGTCGGCTACTACGCCAAGGATTCCGGGTTCAATTCCCGGCAGTACATACACAAGTTCACAAAGGCAGTTCTAGCCAACTAATTTTGACCTGGTTAAGGTGGCGGGTAGCAGATGGATGTCAACTGCTAGGGATCGGTCTGCGTGGAAATCATTAGGGGAGGCCTGCGTTTAGTAGTTGACGTATTAGGCTGTAATGAAAATGAATTAATTTTTTCTCAAAGTTTTTCTAAACAAATGTTTTCCCCATTTCCTAACTCACTTCAACATTAGCTGAGTAATCATAAATATTAAAGCTACCCTTCTAGTTTTCGGAGTCAAATTTCTTATTCAACTTCCCTCCATCAGTCAAAATCACCGAGTTTGTAACTTTCCGACGATTTGTACGTTGCTTTGGCGATTCCATGAATACCTTTTCATGAATATGTTACTATGTGAAATATACTTATGCACCAGCAACAAAACTATGCGAAATATTATAATGTACAATCTCGCAATATGTGTAATCGAATAATAATTTCTTAGATATTTTAATGTTGTCAATTTCTATTTATATCACTCTAAAAGGACACTCACAGAGATCGGCTAAGATCGCTGCATGTCAGTGTGTTATCCCGCGGGGAAACGTCATTTTGTGAGTATCCCAGTAAGGTAAGGACTTTGCAAGCTCAATCACCTGACTGTTCGAAAAGAACGAAACGGTCTAAACGCTCACCTGATGGTAAGTGCTACGCCAGACCAACAACTGATAGACAGTTATTTTTCTCTGTCAATGCCGCACTGCATCCGTCACCCGAGACCACAGATGTTAGTCTCTTATGTCCGATAATTTAGCTACAGTGCCCTGATCCCGAAACACAGAAGTGCATAACACTTCTGTTTCACAGGACGATATCTGGCACTGCGGTGGTACCTACCTAGACGACTCAGTACTGAGTCCAACATGCTATGAATATGCCCCGGCTTCAAATATGGCAGTTGTTACAAAAAAAAGGCCAAAGGCCACAAGTTGATTTTGATACTCTTGAGACCAGTGTGTTATATTTTTATCAATCAGACTACTCACTCAATAAGAAGAAGAATGATTTTGAATACAGCCTTACAATTGGTCAAACACGGTTTTGTCGCATCAAATTATGAATCATCATCATCATCATCATCATCAGCTCATTAAACGTCCCCACCGAGGGGCACGAGCTACCCGTATAGGGTGATTAGGCCTTAGTCGTCCACGCGGGCCCAGTGCGGATTGGACGACTTCACACACAACCTTCGAATCTCTTCGCAGGCGTGCATGAAGGTTTCCTCACGATGTTTTCCTTCACCGTAAGAGCGTCGGATAACGTACATATTTTTCGAAAATTCGAAAATACATTGGTACGTGTCGGGATTTGAACCTCAGCCCTCCCGGTAGGAAGGCGACCGTCCACAACACTGAGCCACCGACGCTCTCTATTATGAATAATTTATTTAAATTATACAACTACATTATATGCATTCGGATTATATTGCAGGCAAGCGGACTGAAACCACAAAATGTTGTTAATATTCTGACATCTAGTTGGCTATCCAATTTGAAATAAATAAATAAATATCTACTGACATTCACACAGCGCCATCTAGCCCCAAGTTAAGCGTGAAGCCTGTATTATGGGTACTAAACAACGGATAAACATACATATATACATTTCTTTTGTAAATACATACATATTATACATAGAAAACACCCAGACCATTACAAACAGACATGTTCATGCACACAAATGTTTGTATTGCCAGGGGATCGAACCCGGAACCCTTGGTGTAGCGGCTGACCTCTCAACCGCAACACCAAATAGGGCGTCAAAATTAACAGAAATTTTGTGGCTCAGCTCAGCTCATCTAATTTAGCCAACAGACCGGAATTAATAGTTGCAGATGGTTATTAGTAAATATAAAATAAAATTAGTAGTAAATATGCCATCTTAATTGAAACACAATTAACTGCTAGAGGGAGATACTGTTTTAAGTTTTTATTTGTGAAATTACCGACATATCTCGCCAGATCAGCAAGTTAAAGTTAAAACCGTTCGAGCATAGTCCACTTAAGGTCAGCGGAGGTCCGGGGTAAGTTGAAGAGAAACAAACTGGAATTCCACGTCTATGTTTTTAAGAGAACATTGTTAGTGAAAAACCTTGGTCTCTCTCTTATGAGTTCTAAAATGGGTTGTCCCGTGCGGGGCTGTAGGACAGCGTTGACGTTAAACCATAACTATCTTCACACATTCAAAATTGCAATTTCATTTCATTCATAACTGTAACGAACCCGAAACTCTAAGTGTAATACCCGACTTCTTAATTCAAACACCAGATAAACCGTCCCAGATCCACCCTCCACTTTATAGATAAAAAATACTGAGAAACTCAAAACCTATAAACCATTAAATGGTTTTATACATTATCTGCGTAGGGAATTCCTTACAGTTCTATAAGTTGATACATTAAGTGAATTTTCCGGGATACAAACGGGCAGTGGTGATAAATTGCTTTCGCTATGAGCCCTGCTGCGTCAGCTGTATTCAAAGCTCTGGAAACTGGAATAATCGCGAACATTTGGGATATGAAATCTATTTCGTCAATGGTTTTTGTATTATTGTTAACTGAGCCTGGAGGTGGTAAGCCTGACTATTATAAATGCAGTTTTCAAAGAAATGTGGTTATTATGTTCCGTTAACACTGCCCTGCGCCCTTTTTTTATTTTTCCGAACTGACTACTGCTGTTGGCTGTAGATGGCCTTTACAGCTTCACCGGGCAATTGGCGAGCGCAGATGGCTCTCAGTCTTAAACATTTACACAACGAGCCTAATGGCGTCCCAGAATGGGACTCGAACCTCGGCTGAGGGCGTTACGAGGCACCCTGCGCCCATTACCCGTGACTTCAGATGTTACGCCTCTTATACTCGGTATTTTTTCTAGCTACAGTCATCATCAGCTCATTAAACGTCCCCACCGAGGGGCACGAGCCTACCCGTATAGGGTGATTAGGCCTTAGTCATCCACGCGGGCCCAGTGCGGATTGGACGAATTCACACACAACCTTCGAATCTCTTCGCAGGCGTGCATAAAGGTTTCCTCACGATGTTTTCTTTCATCGTAAGAGCGGATGATTAACGTACATATAATTTCGTCGAAAACACATTGGTACGTGGCGGGAATCGAATTACAGCCCTCCCGGTAGGAGGGCAACAGTCCGCAACATTGAGCCACCGACGCTCTTTCTCTCTCTCTTCAACCTATCGCAGTCCACTGCTGGAATAGTTCTCCCCCACTTTGCGCCAGATATCCCGGTAATCCGCTTTTCTCATCCAGCTTCTACCAGCGACCTTCCGACGCTCTTTATTCATAGTAAATTCCATCTATAATTTTCATAAAATGTGTCATCCAGACCGACATATTAAATAATCCTTGAAACACGTTTACAGTAAATCCCCGCCTATTTGGTGAACAAACATTAATAACAATGAGATAGCTTATACTTACTAATGCGCAATCAGGGGCAAACGGTTATTCTGTGACGTCATCGCAAATTACCCCCATTACACCCACAATGATGGGGGCGACATGTTCATTTGTCCCATGGGCGTGACAAACTCATATAGATCAAGAATCAACATGGATATATTCTTTTGTGAAGACAGTTGAATTTAGTTTTATATTATTATTTTACCATTTGGTGATTGACGACCCATTTGGTGTTGCGGTTGAGAGGTCGACTTCAACAACAAGGGTTCCGGGTTCGATCCCCGGGCAGTACAAACATTTGTGTGCATGAACATGTCTGTTTGTCATGGTCTGGGTGTTTTCTATGTATATTATGTACAAATGTATATAATTATGTTTATCCGTTGTTTAGTACCCATAATACAGGCTTCACGCTTAACTTGGGGCTAGATGGCGCTGTGTGAATGAATTATTCATTTAAAAAGCAATTATTTAAAAATGAATTATTCATTGAAAAAGCAGGAAAACGAGCCTCAGTTATTCTATTTATCAACTTAAAATTACGACACTATTGCAACACCTTTCAATACAACTGGAAAGGTATTCCGGTACAACTTTTAATATTCATAGTTTAAAATGGTTTCAGTATTATTAAAATCCTATCACCAAACTGAACGAATCAGTGCAAAAAAAGTTATCCTTTAGAGTAAATAAATATAAATAATAATAATCTATGCGGTAATCGGCTACTAGCTTGCCTAAGAAAAACAAGAAAAAGACTCAACAGTGTGTTAATCGCCTGATTGAAATTAGTTAAGGAACGATAGCCGAACGGTGGCCTGCACTAAAACTTAACTTGCCTAAGCTTGTTACTCTTTCTTTTCATTCGACCAAGTTATTCAGCCACCAATATCTGCGATCGTGGTCTTACTGGTATTGACTTTATATCGTTACTTAGTGTTCGTGACTTTAGATCACACACACACACTGAAGTCACTTTCACACACACACACAGTCACAGTGAAGTCACTTTGTGCAATTATTTCTAGTATGGAACAGGCTGAAATATCTGGTTCTCTGTGTTACATGAACATGAGTATATTCAACTTGCCGTAGTGCATTGCCAGACCTCGTCTGCTCCGTCAGTCATTGGTCCTGACACATATTTGACAAGCCCTCTTCCACTATACTTACTGATCGGACGAGCTTTTCGAATATCAGTAAGGTTAATCCCTGAAATCACATAATTTTTACCTGTATATATCTAGAAAGAAGCTCCTCTCTTCAAGGTATCGCAGTCCACTGTTGGACATAAGCCTCTCCCATTCTGCGCAAGATATCCCGGTCTACCGCTTCTCTCATCCAGCCTCCATCAGCGACCTTCCGGACGTAGTCGGTTCATTCGTCCAGTCCTACGCTTGCCAAGACGCGGTCTCCACTTTAGAACTCTTCTACGGTCATCGGTTCGGCCATAATATAAACCGGCAAAATTAAAGAGTCTATTCCAGCATTCCTAATTCAAATAGACAAAGTGCTATGGTAAACGGGTCACGCTCGCATCTAACGACTTTCTCATTAAACAGCCTTAAGGGCGCCATCACTTGTGCGTTTTGTACCTGCCAGTACTCTATACTAATTGTCGTAGAGCTTCTGAGGCTTACGTGAGCTTTCAATCTTCAGGTTGAAGGCTCAAAGTGCACATGTTATTTTGCCGAGTTTTCTTTTTTATGTTACGAAGTGAACAAGACGCTCACCTGATGGTGAGTGATACGCCTGACTATGACAGAGCGGCATTGATGGAGACCAACGACTAATTAACAGTTATTATTCTCCATCAATGCCGCACTGAGCCCGTCATCCGAGACAACAGCTTATACCCGGTAATTTCACTAGCTTCAGTGCCCTCACCCGAAACACAAATGTGCATAACACTCCTGTTTCACGGGATGATATCTGGCTTAGCGGTGGTACCTACCTAGACGACTCAGTATCGAGTCTACCACCTAGTAAAAATCTATGTGTAAATATACATTTACGTGTGACAAAATCAATACATATTTTATCGTTGTTATTATAACAAAGCTTGCGGGATGAATACTAAGAATCACTTACGTAATTATTTGCCGTAACGAAGCGGCAGTCCTAAAAGCCTTAAGGGTCAAAGGAATTATCTATTACCTACGCTTATGACGAACAGAAATACGCAACTTGGCAAATATATATTAGTTTCTTCTATTGACATTCCACAGACGCTCGTCTCGTATATTTGCTTTAGGGTTGTTCCATTTATTGTTCTATCGATAATAAGTTGGCTCGTTATTTCTTTTGAGGATATCAGTAATATCGACCAGTCATAAACAGAGCGGTATTGAAGAGATTAACAACTGATAGACAGTTATTATTATCCGCCAATGCGGCACTGCGCCCGACACTAGAGACAATAGATGTAAGGTCTCTTATACCCGGAAATTTTACTAGTTACAGTGCTCTCATCTCGAAACACAAAAGTGCATAACACTCCTGTTTCCCGGGACGATCTCTGGCACTGCGGTGGCACCTACCTAGACGACTCAGGATCGAGCCTATCACCTAGTAAATATTACATTATACCCAAGAGTTTTTAACATACATCAATATGAAATTAAAGGACCCACGACTCGGCAACAGTGTTAAACAATTACAAGGAATAATTAAACTCGCTACCAGTGAATTCCCTTTACGATGGACATAAAGTCATTTGATGATGGACCGAATTCCGTGTAAAAGTGTGAGTTCATTTTGTTTTATGCAGATGACAAAATGAGATGGCGTATTTGACCAGTTAATTAGTGTTACACGGGGAGTCTAAAAATGTTATATAGACAGCCATCTTGCTGACATTATATAATGCATGGTTGATAACTTTAAGCAGGCAGCATCGTTAAAATTGTTTCTGTATAAAATATGTTTTTCAAAATAAATATATTTTATTTTAATATGTGAAATTAAGGCAACGCAGTAACAAGTATTGAAATTAAGTCGTAACATTTAGTTTTTATTTATACTCGTATATCGCATTTTCAGAACAAAAGTTAGAAGACCATTTTTAAAAGCCAATTTTAAATCTATTGTTTTGGGTACTATTGTAAGTCTGAACATCTTTACTTCTTTTAATATTTGTTATGCTAAAGACAAACTCTTTAACCCGTCGCATGCTATCCCGGGAAATCTTAAGAATTTCATGCATGTCGTGAGTTTTGCCCGCTAATCAATCGAGTAATTATTGCACGTATAACACTACCTCATATAAAATACTAAAAGTAGCTTTCTCTAGCTACTAGCGTATGTTTTATTATGATTAAAATATCTCGAACCCGAAGTTTGTCAACATCGAAGAATATATTAATTTGGGAAACACTGCTAATCACTTTTTAAACCTGTGTTCTTAGCATCAAAATTTTTAAATTATTAAATGTTGCTTTGAGACATCGACTCAATAAATAAATCCCAAAATTAAAGGCTTTCCTAGTTTAGACAAAAACTGTTAAGCACTTTCTCATACCGTGTATCTTGGTAGTCTAAATATATATAACTCAAAGGTGACTGATATAGTGATCTATCAACGCGCAGCCCAAACCACGGGCGGATCGGGCTAAAATTGCAGGTAAATAGTGTAACGTATGCATCCGCTAAGAAAGGATTTTGATTAATTATACCCCCAAGGGGATGAAGTAGGGGATGAAAGTTCGTATAAAACTTTGTCAAATTTAAACCGATCGGGCCGTGACTTTGGATGCAAAGTTACTATTACGTAGGCATCCCCTGAGGATTTTAATAAAATCCACCCAAAGTGCATAAAATAGACGATGGAATATAAAACTACTTAACACGAGCCGAAGCCGAGCACGAAGCCGTGGATAAATGCTAGTTGTGTATATTTCTTTGAAACATCGACTCGATAAACAAAATTGTTGGGCACATCACATCACTATCCCTTCTATCAGAAGACAACTTCCAACTCGTATAAAGATAAAGAATAGTAACATTGCCTGTTTTGTTGGGTATTATATAAACAGGAATGTCGAATAAGCATTCCTTATGATTTTCCTCGTTCAATACATTTTATTTAATGTTATTTTATATGTTTAAAAAAGACGTTGCTTTCATATACTATTTATCAATATAACAAAATGATTTTACAAATATCACTTGTAGCGTGTGACACACCACTCCACATACGTAATATTGGTATTAGTATATAAGCTTTGATTATTGTAATTTAAGAGACATTATCGAACCAGACTACAACAAGTTTAAGACTTCTTCATTACTCCAGGTGTCTCATCATTACTTGGCGACCCTGCCAGTGCTGCCTTCGGGCAGTGCTGAGCATAAGAACCAAGCATTTTACGACTTAAGTGGAAAGTTCAAAGTCCATTTTTTCAACTTACATTTATTATTTATAGATGTATAAAATAAAAAAAACACTTGCTTAAAAAAAGCGCGTCGTTGTTAGCCTGTTTAGAAAAAGCATTACATTATTTTTATGAATAAATGAATGAAATAAAGTCAAGAAAACTTAGCTGTGATAACTCGTTCTCCATGAGTTACGGACTCATATAGCATCAGATTCAAAAGCATTAGAAATAGATCTAAGAACTATTCAAGTTCCGAGCTAGGCACACAATTTTACTGTTGAATAAAGATGTTTGTATTAGACCCTAACCCGGACAATGGCCTCTTTCGATAGATTCAAGAATTTACATCGATTTTCAGTAATTGTGAAGTAAAAGGTATGCGGGTTAGCAAAAGCACTGTAAACACTCTGATTACGTTAAACATTGTCCCAAATACGTTTTTATGTATTGTATTTGGAAACATTAACGTTATATTTTTTTTATATTGGTACTATTGTTTGTAAAGTCATCTTCATCGAAGGCCTACCTAAATTAGTTTTACAATAATATTACTTTACCTTTTCTTGAACAGAAATGCTGACGTATCATTATAATGTTTTTCAGTTTTATAGTAAGCGTAGTTTTAATATCATCATCATCAGCTCATTAAACGTCCCCACCGAGGGGCACGAGCCTACCGTAGTTTGAATATAAAATATTGTAATTTTCATTAAATATTTATTTAAGTTATTTTCATAATCCCGTCAGTGTCTTAAAAGTTTTTATTAGGGATTTGATAAAAACTATTGTTTATTATATTATAAATAAAATAAAAGAGTTGGAAGTAACCCCCCTGATGCCCGCAGTACGTGATTATAGGTACATTAATTTTATTAAAATATTACATTATAAAAGTTTAAAGCCACAAAACTTATCTCTAAAATGTCATATTAAGGTTGTATAGCATAGCTATTAAAAATAATTTGAAATTAATTGCAAATGTTTTAGAAGATAATGAATTCCTAACATTAACAAACATTGCTGTATTAGAAATAACTTTGCTCATTAAACATCGTGATGCTTTCAAAACAAATTACTTAGCTCTAAGATGAAACTTACGCAGCAAATGTATTTTTAACCAAGCTAAATAAAAACATGTATTCACGAAGCCTTATTATGCAAGTATTAAAATATTCAACTGCTTACTTTATTACAATGAAAGTTCGAACTTACCTAGATTAAAATATGAGCTTCAACTTTATTAACCTTTTAGTAAGTGTGCTAAAATTTTTTTCATTTATTTGGGCACAAACAGTCATTATAAACAACATAACTTATAAAAAATTGACATACAAAACGACAAAACTCTCTTCAACCCATCGCAGTCTAGTGCTGGACATAGGTCTCTCCGCTTTTCTCAGCCAGCCTCCACCAGCGATCTTGCGCAAGTCATCGATCCCAAAGCTATATGGAATTTGGCGACACGAAATTTTTATAAAATCACCGTCGCTCAAAAGTTCAAGCAACCAACCAATGATATTCTGCACATATAAAGGTAGATACGCCAACCGTGCCTCAAAAACGAACCGCCAAAGAGAATACACTTTGTGGGCTTTTGTTTAGGTAAATGTATGCTCATTCGAAATATGTGTATGTGTGCTGTCGCTGCATTCGAAACACTTTTCGATTGTTTTGTGAGCATATCACGAATCTATACTTTTTATATCATTGGGGTAAACGGACTATAAATACCAATCTCATGACGGAATAAGACTGCACCTCATCTATCACATATAAATAAAATAGATTGTCTGTTTGTAATATTAAAATAATATAATTTTTTTTTTCTTCAAACATATGTACGGTATGTATATGTACGGTTCATATGCCAAATATCAATTTTTAAAAAATGTCTGTCTGTTTGTTTGGTACGGGTAATCTTTGAAACGGCTGAATGGATTTAGACGGGACTTTTTTTTAAAGGTAGCTTATGTATTAAGGAAAAAATAGGCTACTTATATTTGAAACAATGCTTTTTATTTTGGAAAAAGAAACAATGTTTTACCGCGCCTGACTTAACGAAGCGAATTTATGTTATGTTTTACTGCGGGAGAATATGTTATAACGTGGGTAATACCGCGGGGAAAAGCTAGTGTTTAATAATCGTCGCGACATTAGATATTCAAAGTAAACATCCCCCAAAAACCGTCCAAATTCAATTAAAACCCGAAAATCCGGACGCAGGACCATCAGCTGACGTCACGGCGGCCATGTTGTTGGATTTATTTGAACCACGCTCCGGTTTGCAGATAAGATTAATTGAAAAGTTAGCAAGACTTGGGGCTGTGGAGATTTGTAGGATACTTGTTTTTTCTTGGTTTAATTTGCAATAAGCTGCATTCGCTGGTTTATGCACATATATTCTTGTATGTAAGAATGAATTTATATGACGTATTATGTTTAATACAGATACTAAATTCTATTTGTATATGCATTAAATAAGAAAATAATTTGTCACATAATAGTAAAGAAAGAATTATTATTAATATAGTAAGTGAAGAAAAAAATTTTGTACCGTTCTCAGGCACCAGCCTCCCTCGCATTGGGATAAATATACTTATGAGCTTGTACCAAGATAACCAAATAGATTAAGGTCCCTATTGTGAAGAGGAAATAAATAATATTTATTATTATTGTAACAAATGAGATGTCGGCTACTACTTGAAAAAGAGTAACTACTGAGTTTCTTGCTGGTTTCTTCTCAGTGGAAAACTACCTCCCGAACCAGTGGTAGCTTCATTTGACATTCATAAGTGTTCTTTAAGGACCTAAACTGAATAAACACTTTTCATTTTCATTTTCACTTCAAGACTACCATGTTTGATTACAGTGCAAAAAATATTTGTGAGCATGACTTTTTTATTCATAGTTGTAGTAATATTTTGTGTGTAATATTTTCTACTGATGTAATAATGAAAAGAGCGAAAACGTGCTCAATGGTGTGGACTGTTCCTTCCTTCTGGGAGGGTGTAGGATCGAATCCCGCACGTACCAATGTGTTTTAGAATTTTCGAAATTATATGTACGTTAATCTCCGCTCTTACGGTGAAGGAAAACATCGTGAGGAAACCTGCGCACGCCTGCGAATAGATTCAAAGGTTGTTTGTGAAGTTGGCCATCCCGCACTGGGCCCGCGTGGACGACTAAGGCCTCATCCAATATGGGTAGGCTCGTGCCCCTCGCTGGGGACGTTTAATGAGCTGATGATGATGATAAGATATTAAATTCTATTCTTTATACTATGTATTAAATAAGGAGAGAATTTGTCACATATAGTAAGTGATTAACAGAAGTTATCGTACAATTTTGTATTGTATTTTAATTTATGAGTACAATTATGTATTGTAATGAAGTGTCAGCTACTACTTTAAAAGTTCCATGTTCGATTCCCGTTGTGACATGATGATATTTATTTCATAGTATTATTTGTATTCTTATGTAATAACGCAAAATGCAAGTATGTGTGTACATTTCTTAGCTTACAAACTAAAAGCTCTCACTTAATTTGAGGCGAGATGACACTTTGTGAATGTAAAAATACATGTTTTACGTGGTAATAAGTGTATGAATTTTAACCTCACGTGCCCGGCTTGAGGCGAAACCACTTCCTGGAAGTGGTCACGTGCGAAGCAAAGATGAATATTTATATTTGAAAGACCAAGTTTTTATTAAAGCGAAGAGAAACGTAATTGAGGTTGTTCCAAATTTGAGAAAATACCTGCTTGCGTCTGATTTTCCGGCCACATACGACCCTGTAGCATTCAAAAAACGAGCGAATAGGCTTTTTCTGGGCAAGCTCGCTCCATCTTAGAGCACGTCTCTTCCACTAGGATAGTCTGTGCTCAAGAGCAAGCCCATCATTAATAAAACTAAATCATCCTTAAGCCTTATATGAGCACTACTGAATGAAGGCCTCTACTAATGAATTCCACAGCATTTGACATCCATCCATAGGTTGGCCTACTCTTATTTTCCTGTTCATGTGACAGTCATCATCATCATCATCGTCAGCTTATTAAACGTCCCCACCGAGGGGCACAAGCCTACCCGTATAGGGTGATTAGGCCTTAGTCGTCCACGCGGGCCCAGTGCGGATTGGACGATTTCACACACAACCTTCGAAACAGTACCAGATTTTAATGGTTAACACCTTTAGAAAATGCCTTCTACTCGTACTATATTACCAGTTTGAAACAATAATATGAAGTTTGTACAGGAATACCAAAATAGTTGGATTGTAAAGTGACGTAATGCCAAGGCATCATCATCAGCTTATTAAACGTCCCCACCGAGGGGCACGAGCCTTCCCGTAAAGGGTGATTAAGCCTTAGTCGTCCACGCGGGCCCAGTGCGGGTTGGACAACTTCACACACAACCTTTGAATCTCTTCGCAGGCGTGCGCAGGTTTCCTCACGATATTTTCCTTCACCGTAAGAGCGTCGCAAAATGTACATATGTTTTTGGAAAAATCGAAAACACATTGGTACGTGGCGGGATTTCAACCTCGATCCTCCCGGTAGGAGGGCGACAGTCCACACCATTGAGCCACCGACGCTCTAATGCCAAGTAATTTAGTGGAATTGTGGCTCTGGAAGTGGTCACGTGCTTCCCATATGAATATTCAGGATTGGACGGAGTTTTAATTAACATCTCCCGACGGCAAGATTGCAGTGTTTTAAAACTTGCACTAGTCTGCAAGCGTCAATATTAAGTTTTGAGAGCGTTTTCGCATGCCTATGTTCTATGTTACGGGGTTCGGTTTCCGCACTTAGTCCGTGAAGTGGACCATTGTGCGTGAGCCATGGCGGCCTTCTGGTCATTCCAGCCAGCCCACCTCCCTCCAAAAGCAGATAAGTCTTCCCGGTCTCCTCAGGGCATCCGCGACTGTTACCGGTGAGCCGATAGTCTCCCTGCGGATCTGGGCTACGCCTGTGCACCTAAGAAGCACACGCGCCACCGTTTCCTCCTCATCCATGCACGCTCTGCACAGAGGACTGTCCGTGATACCTATTGTGTAAAAGTGTTTGTTTAGTGCGCAGTGTCCAGTGATGATCCCCGTCACCAGTCTGAGGCTATTTCTGTCCATCCGTAGAAGACGTCTAGACAGTTTCATATCATCCATCCAGGGATCCAGATCTGGATTGCCTGCACCCTGGTGTCGAGTTCCACCACTCCGCTGCTAGTGTCTGTGTGTGGTTTCTTAGCCAGTTCTTAATCTGATTTAATGGGATTGGTATTATTGGTTCCGGTCCGATGGCTTTGGAATTTGAGCCTCGTCTCGCCAGCTCGTCCGCTGCATCGTTACCGCGTGATCCACTGTGTCCTTTGATCCACTGTAGTGTCACCTTATTCCTGCTTCTCACCGAAATGCGTTCTAGGGCATTATGGCATTCTAGTATCAATTTGGAAGTAAGAAGACTTTTCTTTAGTGATTGGAGTACGGAGGCACTGTCGGAGAGTATCCGTATGTACGAATCTGTGACTCCTCTGGTCTCTACGGCTTGTGCCGCTAGTAATATACCTACACATTCCGCCTGATATACATTGCTAAGCATACCAAGGGGTCTGGTTATCTTTATATTGAGTTCATCGGAGAAGACTCCGACACCTGTACCGTTGTTTGTTTGTTTGTTTTTTCGCATGCCTTTTTGTGTGCAGTTTATGTGAAAAGAATTAAATGCAGTTTCCTTAATTAAACTAACTGAATGCACAATCTCACTCATAAAGTGTCCGGAGCTAAATTATGGCTATCGGGTCAGCTGGGCAGAATTTTTATTCATAATCAAGTCGCTCGCTACATTTCATAGTAGTATGCTCGTGCTTTTGTTTTTGTATCCTTTAATGACGCGTTAAGGTCAAAATTTTCATGAAAACTTTTATTCATAAATGTAACAGTAAGTAAACGTTTGTGTCAAGCGGCTTGGACATTTTTTGGTTGATATTTATTCGTGATGACGTATTGTAATGGTATGGGTGTTTTCTATGTATAATATGTATGTATTTATAAAAAAATGTATATAAGTATGATTATCAGTTGTTTAGTACCCATAATACAGGCTTCACGCTTAACTTGGGACTAGATGGCGCTGTGTGAATGTCAGTGGACAATTATTATTTATTTTATTTAATCAATTAAAATACAGTTCCAAATCCTCAGATACATTTTTCCACAAAATTAAACGATTATCATTCATAGTATTCCTAAGCCTCATAACCATATTGTTTAAAATACATAGGTGTATGAAGTATGTACCAACAAACCGTATTAAAATTAAGATAGGAACACAGAACATTCCGGATTCAACACAGTCATAAACAGCACTAATCCGATTTACAATTTAAACTACGAGACATGGAGGGAACAATATAATCCATAATTCACGATTTGAAACTTGTGCTAGTAATATTCTTGTTCAGCTATCTGTATTGGTCTAAGTGTTTCTATGTATAATATGAATATATTTACAAAAAAGACTTCGTATGTTTATCTGAGATTTGTATCTTTAGTTTACATATTAATTGCTTATTTGGGGCTAGATCATGCAATTCAAATGTCTGCCTCATACATGTTGTTCATTAAAGTGTCGGTGGCTCAATGGTGTGGACAATTGCACTCTTACCAGAAGGGCTAAGGTTCAAATCGCGTCACATACCAATATGTTTTCGAATTTTCGAAATTATATATACGTTATCCGACGCTCTTTACGGTGAAGCGTGGACGACTAACGCCCTATATATCACCCTATAGGGAACGGTTCGTGCCTAAGTGGGACGTTTAGTGGCTGATACTGATACTTGTATTATACACACAAAAAACGGCTTTAAATATATCTCCAAATAAGCCCTAACAAGTTTCAGCATTTCTCGCCAATCGGACGAAATTGCAATAGCTTCAAATTCAGTCTAAAATACGT
>PQWD01006950.1:17189-75387 GCA_019425675.1 Leucinodes orbonalis | reverse complement strand
GCGCCAACGCGCGCGATTTTTCTTGATTGTCAATTGTTATTTTTCTGTAATTAAGCCGCCAAGCCTTGATCCCCATACAGGTACTTTTACTAGGTGGTAGACTTGATACTGATTCGTCTAGGTAGGTACCACCGCAGTGCCAGATATCGTACCGTGAAACAGGAATATTATGTACTTTTGTGTTTCGGGATGAGGGCACTGTAGGTAGAGAAATTACCGGGTATAAGAGATCTAACATCTGTTGTTCCGAGTGACGGGCAGTGTGTCATTGATGGAGACTAATTACAGTTTATCAATTGTTGGTCTCCTGTAACGCCGCTCTGTCATGTTCAGGCGTATCACTTACCATCAGGTGAGCGTTCTGCCCGTCTTGTTAACTTAGTATCAAAAAAAAAACCCTTTCAACGCAATTCATGTGGTTATTCTGTCTGGCTACGCTGAGTAGGCTACCTTTCAGTACAATTGCATAAATTTGAAATAGTTTTCTTAATTTTGTTTAACAATGAATATTGTAATTGTTATATGAATAAATTTACTTCACTCTTTTTATTTTACTTTACCATTCTGTGCCATTTTTGTCTAGCCTCCGCCAGCGACCCTTCGCAAGTCGTTCCATCGGGCCGGATGGCGTCTTACGTTACGCTCAGTTATAATTTTCTTCCAGCACAATCTTGAAGAATTTTTATCTTATCGTCATAACTTAGGGGACTTAGTAGGTCATCATCATCAGCTCATTAAACGTCCCCACCGAGGGGCACGAGCCTACCCGTGTAGGGTGATCAGGCCTTCGTCGTCCACGCGGGCCCAGTGCGGATTGGACGACTTCACACACAACCTTCGAATCTCTTCGCACGCGTGCATGAAAGTTTCCTCACGATGTTTTCCTTCACCGTAAGAGAGTCGGATAACGTACATATATTTTTCGAAAATTCGAAAATACATTGGTACGTGTCGGGATTTGAACCTCAGCCCTCCCGGTAGGAAGGCGACAGTCCGCACCACTGAGCCACCGACGCTGTACTTACTTACTTTTTCTTAGTAGGTACCAAAAAAATATAATAATCCATTAAAAAGTAATTTGCTTGGTATGATGCGTGCAGCGTGGAAGCATATAGTTTGTTACAGTTTGTCTGTTAGTTTGACGACCCATTTGGTGTTGCGGTTGAGAGGTCGGCTGCAACACCCAGGGTTCCGGGTTCGATCTCCGGGGAGTACAAACATTTGTGTGCATGAACATGTCTGTTTGTAATGGTCTGGGTGTTTTCTATGTATAATATGTATGTATTTACAAAAAATATATAAGTATGTTCATCTGTTGTTTAGTACCTATAATACAGGCTTCACGCTTAACTTGGGACTAGATGGCGCTGTGTGAATGTCAGTGGATAATTATTTATTATTTAGTTATGCTTTTTGTATTAAACTTTAATTGAAAATATTAAGGTATAAGAACAAAGTATGTAGGTACCTAATTTAAGTATAATATTCTATTAAGCCACAAAATAGGAGTAAACAATATTCACGCAATCAATGAATCTCCTAAAGTAGAAAGATATTTGCAAACGAATCTACCGCCGCCAACGACAATTTCTCGCTCCGTTGACTCGTGTGATGTTATTTATCTCCACAAATGACAGCATCCGATATAAATATATAACTAAATCATTTTGGGAGTGGGGGCTTGAAGCGAGTGTTACACAGAGGGCTTGAAAGCAAAAGGTGCCTAACTGAAATAGTCAGTTTTTCAGTCTTTTGGATAGTCATTTTTTAATAAGTGTACAGGATGGTCCGGACTCTCATCTGATAGTATGTAAGTGATACGCCTAACCACGACAGATCCGCATTGAAGGAGACCAACAACTGATAGACAGTTATTATCCTCCATCAATGCCGCACTGCGCCCAACACCAGAGACAACAGATGTTAGGGCTCTTACCCGGTAATTTTACGAGCTGCAGTACCCTCATCCCCGAAACCAAAAGTACATAGCACTCTTATTTGACGGGACGATATCTGGCACTGCGGTAGTACTTACCTAGACGACTCAGTATCGAGTCTACCTAGTCATATATTTTCTAAAAATATATCTTTTTGTCCTTCGATTAATCACGAATTAAACAAAGCAGATTCTGGCGGCAACCATAAAGCGCGAGCAAAAGTATAGTCACAAAATACGAATAGAAAATTGATTTTTTTTTAATTATTAACTTATTCAGTAATGGAGATTGCGTGAAGTCAATCTCAAGTATCTGACCATAGTTTTGCTCGCGAGTGTATATTAGAATGATAATCTTTATTATCCAATAATCCGCACTTAACCAGGTGGTGACGACCAATCTCCTTACTGACATGAATAGGAAGACTTGTGCCCTAAAGTTGCACGTATTAGGGTTATGGATTTATTAACGGTCACTGGTGCCCTAATACCAATAATTTTAAAATTTAATTAAGAAAGAAGAAAGAAAGAAAAATATTTATTGATACTAAATATTACATTAGTTATTTGACTTTTACAGTTTTAAACAATACAATAACGAAGACAACAAATACATTATAACAGACTCGGAGGAATCACACTCCTGCGAGCAGACAGAGCAATAATATAAAACAAAATATCACTCAAAACAAATGAAAAATAAATAAATGTAATACTTAGCGGTCAAAAGGACCCTGTCTCAGCATGTGTTGTCGTGCTTATATAGGTGAGACGAGGTGAACCAAAATAAAAATAAACACGGCACGACAGCGCTGGTTTCACGACAGGGCCTACGAAGTGATTACTAATTAAATTGTTTGCCTGTCTATTTGTTTCGGATACGGATGTTAATCTCTGAAACGGATGGATGGATTTGGACGGGACTTTATTTGGCAGGTAGCTGATGTGATAAGGAAAAACATAGGCTACTTTCATTTTAGACAGTACTTTTAATTTTGGAAAATTAAAGCAATGACTTACCGTGCCGAGGCCACGCGTTGCTTGACTTAACGAATATCTTATAATGCGGGCAATACCTCGGGAAACAGTTAGTAGTAAATATTATACCATATTGTTTCCTCAAAACATGATTTTTTCAGTTATCTACCTTTCCTTTTGGCGTGGGCAAAGGTTTTGTGTCTCCTTTTACTTGAGGTTCTGATATGTTTTTATTGGACGATATATTTGACGATCTGAATAGGGCCAGTGGGAAATGAAACATTTAGTTAACGGTAGGTTTCAAAGTCGATTTCTATGCATATTTTTTATATTATTTGTAAAAAAACAAATGTCACTAATGTGCTACTCGTATTTCTATGCATATTTTTTTATTATTTGTAAAAAAACAAATGTGCTACTCGTATATTCCAGTATTTGGTTTGTGTGTAAAATATTTTTTAAGAGTTTTAGTTATGTATTAATTAAAATTGTATTTTGCTACAGTTATTTTAATAAGCTTCCTTCTTTCCTATTCAACCTATCGCAGTCCACTGCTGGACATAGGTCTCCCCCATTTCGCGCCAGATATCCCGGTCCTCCGCTTTCCTCATCCAGCCTCCACCAGCGACCTTTCGCAAGTCGTCGGTCTATCGGGCCGGAGGGCGTCCTACGCTACGCTTGTTAATTGATTATTATGTAGCTACGTGACAAGTGACAACTATAATTATTAGGACCCACATAGCATAAAGTCTCGTTGGCTCATTTGTGTGTACCGATATGGATAGCGCAGGTTCCAATCCTGCCACGTATAAAAATCAACACTTTATGTAACTGTCAACAATGATGTAAAAAGTATAGATTCGTGATATGCTCACAAAACAATCGAAAAAAGTGTTCGAACTGCAGCGACAGCACACATACACATATTTCGAATGAGCGTACATTTACCTAAACAAAGAGTCTACAACTGTATTATCTGTGGCGTTTCGTTTTTGAGGCATGGATGGCGTTTCTATCTTTATATATACAGAATATTATTGACTGTTAACAACAAAGTAGCAGTGGGCTGGTCACGTTCTGAGAGTTCTGGAGTCTAGACCGCGTCTCGTAAAGCGTAGTGTAGGTCGCACTCCGGCCCGATGGATCGACATTTTGCGAAAGGTCATTGAAAATTTATACGGAAAGCAAGTGGAAGAAATTATAGCCTAGCATTGTGTTATAGACTGTGACAGACATTTATTCATAAAAAGAAATTACTTATGTTTTTATTGTGGCAAGAAACCTATAAATAAAATAATTCGTCATATTTGAAAATTTTCACTTAATCAAATATTTCGAAGGTCTGGTTCTAGGAAAAGTCTATTGGGGAAAGTATTTAAGGGATAATTCAAGCTTAACTCGAGTCCTGAATCTCTTAAAATATAATTTAGAATTAATTACGGGAAAAAATAATAAGGTTTTGAGGAGACACTTAACAAGACATTGTTATTGTATCTATTTGTGTATTTTATGAAATAAACAATGAAATATTATATTATAAATGTATTTATAATAACATCTTATAGTGTTTTATATTTATTATTATAAGCTTATGGTAATCATAATGGTTATTTATAAATTTGACAATCCGGTTTTCGATACTTACAGTCTAACCAAATTATCTGTACTACTTAAATTTAGAGTATATTTTACAGTTTTTAAAACATAGCTATCGGCAGTGTCTTCTTTACGAAATACATAAGGGTATTCCATTTTTTTCTATGCATTCAAAAACACTTTGGCTAGGTAATGCATTAGATACACTTAGTCGCCCGTGATCTAGTGAAAATTGCCATTAAGAGTTAAGAGATAACTAGAGTTCCCGTAGACGTTTAATTTAAAAGTAATTTGCTAGTGGACACCGACCCGCCTTGGGCCAAATGAAAAATTTGAATCTTACTGTCACGGTGACAAAATTGTTTCGTTCTCACCAATCAAGCCAGGGAAAATAAAACCACGGAATAAATGAACGCTGAACTTTTAGTGTTTGAATAGTTACACAAAAAATGTGATTTAATATTTTGACGAGCCATTTGGTGTTGCGGTTCAGACGTCGGCCGCAACACCAAGGATTCCGGGTTCGATCCCGGGCAGTACAAACATTTGTGTGCATGAAAAATTAAATACTCTTATGTACACCGCGGTTTATTGTTACTGCCAGAGAGATAATTTTCTCGCATCTACTTTCATTTTGCGTACTGCAAATGTATGGAATGTTGTGCCTGCGTCTGTATTTCTGGCCACATACATCCCTGTATAATATGCTTTTTCTGGGCAAGGTCGCTCCATCTTAGAGCACGTCTCTTCCACAAGGATAATCTGTGCTCAAGAGCAAGCCCATCATGAATAAAAAAGGTGGTCACCTGAAACAATTAATTTTATTTTGTGTATAAAAAGTATCCCGAGAAAGTACACTTGAAATTATGGCTTCAATTTGTTTTCAATTTCAAGATCAAATTGTTCGTCTACGAAAACACATCAAACTGCAAAACCCATAAAACAAACATGGTACGAAACTTTGTTATATCCTGGCGGTTAAATGAACACTTTTAAAAAGGGGTTTTAAAATTTCAAGCCCACTTACGGGGGCTGAATTTTTTATAGCTACTTAGGAGATGCGAACACCTGTCGTAAATACGCTGGGGACTGAAGCATAACGAGTGCTGGAAGGGACTAGTAATATTAGTAATATTTGCTGGTGTTACTCTATGATTGTTCTTGCGATTATAGACAAGAAAGTCGAAATTCGAACTATTTACTTGAACCAGTGTGTTCTTTACAGGTACTGATTTGGTACCCAAACTTTTACTAGGTTACCTAGCACCCCCTTTATTTTTATTTAGTGATATCTTAAATACCTATTTTTTTCATGAAATATTGTGTAAAGAGGTCAATAAGTGTTCATTTCATTTCCTAAACAGAAAGTAGTCATCTTCTAAAGGGGATTCAAAATTTTGCAAAACAAGTATTTTACACCTATTATGTTTCCGTCTTTGAGCGGTTAAGGTATTTGTAGGCTAGAGATAAAAAGGAAAAAGTTTAAGAACAATGAATGCTCAAATAGTTATGAGCTATTATTAAGCGTTTAAAATACTTGAGAATTTCTTGAATGTTCCTGGTTACCAGCACACTTTTAAATATTAGCTTTTATGAATTCAAAATATTTCCGTTAAATGTTTAGTGTTATCTCTTGAGTTTCGAGATGAAGTTATTGGGTAGTTAGTGAAATTATCGGGTATATGAGACCTCACATCTGTTGTCTCAGGTGGCGGGCGCAGTGCGGCGTTGATGGAGGAGAAGTGTCTATCAGTTGTTGGTTTCCTTCAATACCGCTCTGTCATGGTTACTGTTCATTTACCAGGTGAGCATCCAGACCGTTCTGTACACTTATAACATAAAAAATAGAATATGTCCTGTCATCATCATCAGCTCGTTAAACGTCCCCACCGAGGGGCACGAGCCTACCCTTGTAAGGTGATTAGGCTTTAGTCGTCCACGCGGGCCCAGTGTGGGTTGGACGAAATCTCGCACAACCTTTGAATTTCTTCACAGGCGTGCGCAGATTTCCTCACGTTTTTTCCTTCACCGTAAAAGCGTCGTATAACGTACATATATTTTTCGAAAATTCGAAAAACATTGGTACGTGGCGGGATTTGAACCTCAGCCCTCCCGGTAGGAGGGCGACAGTCCATACCATTGATCCACCGACGCTCTTTTATATGTATATCCTGTGGTACAGCCAAACCAAGTCAGTTCCAGTTAAATCCACATCACGGTAGTAAGGTCAGACTTCCAATCTGCTAAAGTGCCTCACGCCGTAGGGTTACCATTCCGTGAGAGCTGGATGCGTTGCAAACTGAAAACAGCGTAACTGGGGGGTGACCATGCGTTGTTGACGTATAGACGACTGACTGGTCGTTAAAAATCTATATTAAAAAAAAATCTTTTTTTGTTAGTCATTTAAATAGATAGAACATTTCAGAACTGCAAAACACTTTTTTGGGATTTCACGGTATTTTGTTTTAACAGATATATACTATGATAAATTCTTGAATATTTTTTATTTGAGTGTATAATATAGTTTTATCATCGTTATTACAGGTTATCATTATACACCCTACGATATGCGATTTTTTATTGACAAAATCAAAAAGAAATTATAATTGAGCAATATCAAATAAATTCAATTTAAATTAAAGGTCAAGTAAATACGAAAAGCGATAAAAACTGCAAACATTGTTTTTTTAGTATTCCTGCTTTGTGGGCAGTAATGTTACGTATTTATTTATTGTATCAGTTAAATTGTATGCTCAATAATTATTTACTTTTTTTATGATACAAACTATCCAAGGCGGTCAGGACTCTCGCCTGATGGTAATCGATACGCCTGACTATGAAACAGCGGTATTGAAGGGGACCATTAACTAATATAGTAATTATTCTCCATTTAAGCTGCACCAGAGGTAACTGATATAAGGTCTCTTAAACCCGAAAATTTTACATGCTACCCTCATCCTGAAATACAAAAGTGCATAACACTCCTGTTTCACGGAACGATATCTGGCACTGCGGTGGTACATACCTAGACGACTCAGTACAGGGTGTATCACCTAGTAAATTAATATAAAAAATATCAGAATAAAAAAGATAAGATCTTCCTATATACTACAAATGACTACCAAAAATAATTAATTCATCTTTGTAAATTATAGCGATGTTTGACAGAGACACGACATCATTAATCACATTGGTATTATCGTGACGTTTTAGAAATAACGACTAATACAAAGTTCACTCCCTCACGGTAACGAGAATCTTAGACTCTTAGAAGGATGAACGTTATAGATACACTGAGGTAATCTTTAAGATCTGTCTTTATGTAAAACGTAAGATTTTTTAAATTGATAATGTCAGTTTTTAGGATACATCTAAAACCCGAATACTTTTAATTTATTGATTTGTTATTATTTTCTTATATCTGAAAGAATTGATACTTGAAAGCATACACCAACTTTAAAACTACACATTCATTCCTTCCTGCCCGATGGATCGAAGAATTGCAAAAGCGAAGGACCGCGATAACTGTCGCAAAATGGGAGAGGCTTGTATCGTGTTACAGTAGTAAACTGTAAACAGGTTTAACTCATTGAATGCCGGGAATCCAGACACAATAGAATATTTATTGTGTCTGGCGCCATAATTGACGGTCAAAGGGTTAAAAAAAGGCGAAAGCCACGACCATGTAGGTGATTATACAAAAAAAAAAGGACACAATAATTTTAAGTCAGGCTTTTCATGATAATCGAATGTGGAAATGTCCCAACTACCGCCAAAACCAGACAACATATGAGTGATAAATGTCTGTCGCAGACGAGCCATAGGAGCCGTGCTACGGGAATACTGTCGTATGCATCTGTGCGTAGCGTCCGTAGCATTAGCGTTACTGCACTATTTCGATGCTTAGTAGTTAAACAATAAACTAACTTAATGCACAATTACGACACGATACAGTTATATATTTAGAAGGTAAAATTTTTCATTTAAATTTTGACCATAATGTGTCATTAAAAGAGTACAAAATCAAAGCACGAGCACACTACTATGTAATTACGACATATAGCAAGCGACATGATTATGAATGAAAATACTACCCAACTGACGCGATGGGCAGACTTTTGCTGCGAACACTTTATGAGTGAGATTGTGTCTGCATGCAGTTAGTTAATTGTTTATCTTACTTCTTGTTTTATGTTACGAAGTGATCAAGATGGTCAGGACGCCCAAATGATGATACACAGGCATCAGTCTCTCATAAACTACAAAATGAGTTGTAAACCTTACGATAAACTTTTGTTTTCCTTAGTTTTTTTTGTGTTTATGATGAGAAAATAAACTTGATTTTTATTTATTTTATTTATTTATTATTTATTTAAAGAACACAATGAATACTATTTTTGGTAGATTGTTTATATGAAGTATACATAAACAAGGAAGTAAAAGTAAAAGTACAAAAGATCCGCCAGACCATGACAGAGCGGCATTGAAGGAGATGAAAAACTGATAGAGTTATATTCTCCATCAATGCTCATACGCCTGTCACCGGAGACAACAGATGTCAGGTTAGTGGTAGTATGTACCTAACCCATAAATCTTAGTCCACAATACGTGTGCGGAGTTTATAAAAATCTTCTACGGAATACTTTCCCCACAGCTATGCGGAAAGGCCTGTGTAAAGGAATATTAAAGGCTTATTATGAAATCATCTTGACGGTCACAAATTAATGGCGATTAAACAAAAATAAGCACTCAGGCTTCGTTTTTTAATGTGACGTAATGCAAAGGATGGTAAGGACGGTCACCTAATGGTAAATTACGCGCCAGATTATGACAAAGTGGCATTGATTGAGACCAACAACTGATAGACAGTTATTATTCTGCACAGCGCCCGTCACCTGAGACAACAGATGTCAGGTCTCTTATACTTGGTAATTTTACTGGCTACAGTGCCCTCATCTTGAAACACAGAAGTGCAAAACACTTCTGTTTCACAGGACAATATCTAGCACTGCGGTGTGTCTACCTAGACGACTCAGTACCGAGTCTACCACCTAGTTAATATGGTTTTATTGGAACGTGTGCTATAAATGTATATATCTATTTAATTTTTTCACTTTTCTGTTTCGGGATGAACAATGATAACTTAAGATAGTGAGATTTTTTCTTCAATACTGCTCTGTCATGGTCAGGCGTGTCACTTACCATCAGGTGAACAAAGTTAACGTCCCAATCACTTTAAAAAGAGTGAAAAGGATGCTGAATCACTTGTTTGTTTGAAATAAATATGATTTCTTTTTTCGGAAGGCACGTTAAACCGTCACTCCTGGTTACAATCTTAGACTGGTAGTCGATAACAACCTCCAATCCACATTGGACCCGTAGGGTTATGGCCCAATCTCCCATACCCAATGCCCCCATTTCTATGCCCAATTTCAACATTAGCGTTGCGTGTTTTTTGTTTGTTCTGAATTCCTTTCTTGCTAGTACACAATACGTGAACGGAGTTTCCTGTATACAAATCATTTTGACGTCCACAAATGGGTGGCGATTATATATAAAAAGACAACGGTAATTTTGAGTCAGGCTTTGAAAGAGGTTTTATGGTACCGCGTGACTGTTAATGATGTTTTATACTATGTGCTGCTAACTTTTAAATTCAGTAATTTTTATTTCATGGGATAACGCATGGGATTATGCTGACCTTTGATTTCGTATGAGTGCAACTTACCCGAAGTAAAAGTATATTATTACTACATACTACACTTTCATTATATTATTACTACCTAATACCAATGATATTCTGTATATATAAAGGTAGATACGCCATCCTTGCCTTAAAAACGAACCGCCAAAGAGAATACAGTTGTTGGCTCTTTGTTTAGGCAAATGCACGCTCATTCGAAATATGTGTGCGTGTGCTGTCGCTGCATTTGGAACATTTTTTTAAATTGTTTTATGGACATACCACGAATCTATACTTATCACATCATTGTCTAATGCTAATGAGCAGACGGTTTTTCTGATGTTAAACGATACTGCTGCTCTTGGACTCTCGAAATTCTGGGAAGACACCAATGAACCTTCTTTGCGAATGTGGTCCCCTAATACTTAAGCGCATGTACCATTCTGTATAATGGACAAAGTCCGGAATTTCTTGGGTTGTTATCCAATGATATTCTGTATAAATAAAAGATACGCCATCCGAGCCTCAAAAACGAACCGCTGAAAAGATTGAACTCTTTTGTTTAGGTAAATGTGTTCGAAATTGGAAAAAAGGATACAGATAGAGAGAGAGAGTACGCTCATTCGAAATAAATATGTATGTGTGCTGTCGCTGCATTCGAAACACTTTTTTCGATTGTTTTGTGAGCATGTCACGAATCCATACTTTTTACATCATTGATGTAATCCATTAGGTAATCTGTAAAGTAAAGCGAGTCACGAAATAACATTATTTTTCTTTTTACTACATTTGACATTCGCTCGCCATCTTACCTGTTGGTAAGTGATGATACGGACGAGGATGGATCATGCCTGTTTAGAAACAGCCTATTCACTCTTGATTTGAAGACGGCCAAGTTGTAATGATCGGGGAACACACAATGAGGCAACAAGTTCCATTCCTTTCCGGTGCGCATTAGAAACGAGGCACGAAAGTGGGTTTATTAATGTGCTTAATGTGACAAAAAAAAATTGAATTAAGAAAACACACCAAAGAATTTCATGGCATGTTGTGAATTAGGAAATATGAAAGAGTAAGCGAGTCACATAATATCACAATTATGACGAGAAGTCTTGTCAGGTCTAGCGTGGTCTGCGATAGACTAGGGAGAAGGAGAGAGAAATTAAAACAACAAACAATTAGATAAAATTACATGAACAATATGTATTTATATTTATTCAAGCCATAACATACTAAGCTAGCTTATACATGGATGCGCACTTAATCTGCCTGTTTCAGTTATTTATTTTCCTTTTTTAGGACTGCTGGATGAGATTCCATTTGGAATAAGCACTACCTTTGTTCATATATTTCCATTATTATGCTTTATTTTCTATGTTTATGTGTGCATAAGTAATAAATTAAAAAAATAAAAAAAACTAAATCGATGCACAATCACAAATAAAACAAACATCAACGAAAAAATTACCGACCCGCTTGATACATACGTTGACTTATTGTTACATTTTGACATTAAATTCATCATCGTCAGCTCATTAGACGTCCCCACCGAGGGGCACGAGCCTACCCGTATAGGGTGATTAGGCCTTAGTCGTCCACGCGGGCCCAGTGCGTGTTGGACGACTTCACACACAACCTTCGAATCTCTTCGCGGGCGTGCATGAAGGTTTCCTCACGATGTTTTCCTTCACCGTAAGAGCGTCGGATAACGTACATATATTTTCGAAAATTCGAAAATACATTGGTACGTGTCGGGATTTGAACCTCAGCCCTCCCGGTAGGAAGGCGTCAGTCCACACCACTGAGCCACCGACGCTCTCGACATTAAATTATTCACTGAAATTTGTATCGTTTATCTAAGCTTGTTTTACTTGAACTTGCTAACATACTTCAACGCCCCCTTTTTAATTGTATTTATTCTGTCGTCAATTTGTATCGTCAATGTTATTATAGTTCAAAGCGTTCCCCATTCACTAATGAATTGATCAAACGGTACTAATTGAACCAATCGACCGATGACGGAGAGTTTCTGTAATTTGATTTATGCTTACTGATGTTTATACATATAATATATCTACGAGTATAAGCTGAATCGGCCAACAATATTTTGATTCCTTGCAGCCATGTCTTATCGATTAAAATAAATAAATGAAATTCAATACAATATAATACGACATACCTCTAACTTAAATTGTATTTGAAAAATAAAAACGTTTTTCAATTAGGCTATGTGGTAAGCCTATTTCTTGCTGTGAGACGTTATAGATAGGCTAATAATTCTAGCTATTTTTTAAATTGCATAATGACAGGTTTTTCAAAATTACCTGAAAAGGCCTAGTCATTGTTTATGATTGATATTTTGAATATGAGAAAGACATGTTCATGCACACAAATTTTTGTACTGCCCGGGGATCGAACCCGGAACGCTTGGTGTAATAGCCAACGTCTCAACTATTGCATCATCATCGTCAGCTCATTATACGTCCCCACCGAGGGGCACGAGCCTACCCGTATAGGGTGATTAGGCCTTAGTCGTCCACGCGGGCCCAGTGCGTGTTGGACGACTTCACACACAACCTTCGAATCTCTTCGCGGGCGTGCATGAAGGTTTCCTCACGATGTTTTCCTTCACCGTAAGAGCGTCGGATAACGTAATAAAGAGAATGGAAATTACATGTCAAAAATACATTTATATAAAAACAAACATTGTTTCATATAAGTACCTCGACATAAAGCTGAGTGGGCATCTTTTAGTGTACTTATTTTAAATTTAGATTTGATTTCTTAGTTCATTTTACGTGTTTAGTACTAAAAAAACGTATTATTATTGGTGTCTTTGTAACTTCCATAATCAATGGTTCGAAGAAAGCGAGTTACGAAACGCCCAAAGATCCTTTATCCAGTGTATGAATAAATATTACTTGCCTGATATCTCTAGCTGAGGATTCTGGACCTGTAATAGGAAAAACACTATATAAGTCAAAATACAATACAAAAGTATTATATTACAAAAAGCGACTGCAGGGGGTAACCGCCATCTCTTTAAACAGTATCACAATAATATTAATTTAAATATATAAATAAAAATATCTACTGACAATCACACAGCGCCATCTAGCCCCAAGTTAAGCGTAAAGCCTGTATTATGGGTACTAAACAACGGATAAACATACATGTATACATTTTTTTTGTAAATACATACATATTATACATAGAAAACACCCAGACCATTACAAACAGACATGTTCATGCACACAAATGTTTGTACTGCCCGGGGATCGAACCCGGAACCCTTAGTGTTGCGGCCGACCTCTCAACCGCAACACCAAATGGGTCGTCAGGGTCGTCAATTTGCCTTTGCAAGTACAAAAATGCTGACGTATCATTATAATAATCCTGTTTTATGTGTGGGTCAAAATGGCGGGTGTATTGTTTCAGAAATTACTGAACTAATCAAGTGATAAACATACTTTTATATTTTTTTGTATATACATACATTTATACATAGAAACACCCAGACAATTACAAACATACATGTTCATGCACACAAAATATTTGTAATTCCCGGGGATCGAGCCTGGAACCCTTGGTGTAGTAGCCGACGTCTCGACCATTACATCACATGAGTCGTCAAATTAAGCAGTTACAGACTTAGATTTGTTTATTTATTCATTCCAATCATATATCAACATAACAAAAACCCAATGCGTTAATAAATAAAAAGTAGGAAACAATTTTTAACCTTAAATTATATAATAATTAACAGTGAGTAAATAAAGCATAGAATCCTTAAATGTTAAACATTAACTTTTGGTCATGTAACATCATGTGACAATAAAAGCTCTTGTAAACACATTCAGTTATCTAAAATAGTAAATAAATGTGTTTTATTAAAATAGAAATATTTTAGCAGTTTCTGCCATCGTCTGAATATTTAATCAAAATTTATTTGGCATTGTTCCTATTTCCAATGGATCCACAGCTATCCCATTCGGAGTAAAAAATGGACACGTATTTGGAATGTCGAACCTTTTTCCACTTTACGTAATTAATTGAAATTCTTCTCTCGAGCTATATAAAGTTCAATATCACATATCACACATCAATGTCATTTTAAATACCAAATTGTTAGGCAATATCACTTGTATCACAAAGCTGTAAAGTCTAATTTCGACAATCCCTACATTCCACATAAAATAAGTCGGACCCGGGTTACAAGCTGATAATATTTAAGTCGACCCTCGTCCGAAATCGTATGGGAGATTACACGTTTTGAAAATTCACATATCGACGCACCCGGCGCAGAAACTCGTAAATGCAATTCGATTATTGGTACGTCATATCCCATTCCATTGACCCTTTGAATTTTGAACGTATGAAAGAATACGGTGACTGGGTAAAGGGTTAATTTGGCTTTAACATCGAGAGTCATGTTGTATAAATACGGGATGAAAGGATAAAAGGCAGAGATAGATTTATGTTATGTTTAATAAATGGTGGTGACTGTGGTAGACTCGATACTGAGACGTCTAGGTAGGTACTACAGTGTGGTACTCAGTGGCAGATATCCTCCCGTGAAACATAGTGTTATGCACTTTTGTTTTCCGGGATCAGGGCACTGTAGCTATTGAAATTACCGTGTATAAGAGTAGGTCTAACATCTGTTGTTTTGGATGATGGGCGCAGTGTGGCTTTGATGGAAGATAATAACTGTCTATCAGTTGTTGGTCTCAATCAAGACCGCTCTGTCATGGCCAGGCGTATCACTGGTGGTGAGCGTCCTGACTGCGTACACATATTACATAAAAAATATATGAATTAATTAGTACAAAAGTTAAATAACAGATGAGAGTTTGTTGATTTTCCGATGATAAACGATGGCACGAGTCAAGCAAACATCATTATGGTTCAACATCGGATGGGTGACTAAAAATATGTGATTACAAAGGGCGATGACCATTAACTATCAGAAACTCACATCACCATGCTATAATAATCAATCAAATAAATAAATGTTAAGTCAAGTAATTATGTTTAGGTACATATTGTTATTATGTCATCATGTGTACACATAAATATTATATAGGTGTGGTGTGTGTATACATATGTAGTGTATAGTGTAGGCTGTGTATACATATATGTATTATATACATATTTATATATTAACTTGTGATCTCTGTAACTGCATCAATATTTATATAGTTTCTTGTATTGTATTGTATGGTGTAGGTGTTTTATATAAGTGTAATATTCGTGTCTGTTCAATAAAAAAAATCTTTCTTTCTACTTTATTTTAGTTCTCAATCACAAAAAGTAGTCAAACTCAATTATATTCAGTATTTATAAAGATTAGATACGCCTTCCGTGCCTCAAAAACGAACTGCCGAAGAGAGTACATTTACTTGTTTAGGTAAATATACGCTCCTTCGAAATATGTGTATGTGTGCTGACACTGCATTCTATAATCTATAATTTTTTACATCATTGTTCAAACTCTACTTAATCGAGCGCTAGAGTAAAAAGACAGAAAACTCCGTATTGCAGTTTCAAAGTGCTTGAATTTAATACATTAGTAACTTACAAGACTATTAAAAGCAGTTCTAACGTTCCATTTTTAAAACTTCAAAGACTCTTTGTTATATAAAAGGAATCCGTACTTTTTAATTCCTTATCAAGGCAAAGACGCAAGAATTTTAATATAAAGATTTTAACAGTGACTGAATAAAATGCAAAAATTTGATTTTTTTTTTCTTTGGCGTTCTATCACAAAGACCTTCAAGATGTTTTCCTTCACCGTAAGAGTATCGGTTGTACGTATATTTAATTTCGAAAATATATTAATACGTGATGGGATTTGAACCTGCGGCCTCCTGAAAGGCAGCAGTCCAAACCAATGAGAAACCAAGGTACTGGTTTTAATAGTGGGGATTGAAATGAGAATTTCTATGGCGTAAAGACATAGACAAAATCAGAAAACACCCATGTAGTGTTAAGGTTGAAAAGTCAACCATAACACCAAGGTTTTCGGGTTTAATTGCCTCGCATTACAAACATTATGTGTATGAATATATCAGTTTGTATTACTATCTGGGTATATACCCTGACTGATATGATGATGTCCTCCCAGACGTATCTGTCGACGGCGACACCCTGTCAGTCTGAATTTCGAATGTGAGCTCAGACATGACTTGCATAAACAACCAGACTGATATATATAATACTGGGTGTTTCTTAGTACTGACAAAAAACATGTTAATTCGCATTTAAGTATCCCTAAAACCAGCACCTTGCTTAAAGTGTAACTAGACAGCGTTGTGTTTAAAGTTATTTATTTTGATAAATAAATATCTACAGATTTATCAATGACAAATAATTTCGTACTGGCAATAAGACCAATACTTCAAACGCGATGAGATTTAACGTTCAAAAATCAAAATGGCGACAGAATCGTTTAATTCATTTTAATTACGCACTAACTATGAAACGTCGCCGAGTGCGGAAGTCTGTTGGAAATTTCAATATCCCCTTTATGTACAGAGATTGAGTTTCAATGGAAATGGTATTGAATAACCCCGTGTTTGTTCATCAAAATGTCCTTGATGTTTCCATACGGAGATGTAGGCCGTTTTTAGGGTTCCGTAGCCAAATGGCAAATAACGGAACCCTTATAGATTCGCCAAGTCTGCTGTCCGTCCGCTTGTATGTTTTTTCTCCGAAACTATAAGAACTACACTATTCAAACTCTGTAACTTATTTTTATTCTGTGAACCGCTATTAGTTTTGACAAGAAACTAGAAATAAAAAAATATGTTTTGGGGGTTTCTCATACATTGAACTGAAACTCAATTTTTTTTTATCGTACCCTGTTTCCTTGGTCTGAGTTTAAGGTTCATTTATTCTATTTCAGATTAGGAAATTAAATTATCTAGATTAGTAATTAGATTAAATTATCTGATTGCCCGAAAAGAAAGAGAGCACATAGAGGTTTATTAAAATGAAGTTAAAGCTAACACTAAGTTGAAACTGCGTGTTTGAAAAAAGTTAAAAAGCCATAGGCGGTTTGAACATATATCTCTATATAGTAATAATAGTAGTCTTTAATATTTTTCCGCTAGATTTTTAATGTGAATTTTACCAGTTTTGTCGTCCGTATCGTTTAATACAAAATTGCGTGTTTATGAGCATTTTTCTTACTTAATTCGAGTCATCCTAAATTGTCATATTTTGAAAAACTCACTTGTAATCTTAAATTTCAAGGCTAAGCTTCATAGAAACAGGCAACATTCAAATTCTTTGAATATTCAATACTGTCGACCAACTCTTCCAGCAAACTCCCTTAGTTCATGTTACTTGAAGCGGAAGCCTTTTAAAGTTAAGCGATGGATTTTTCAATGAATAAAACATTTTTTTTATTCGCTCAACTAATAGAGAATTCTGAAGAATTTGATCATTTAAGTGTCTTTTTCAAATGAAAGGATTTTATTGTTAGATAAAATATAGAAATACGAAAAGGGTCTAATTATCATTGAGTCATATATGCTATAGGCAAACAGGCCGGAATTCACCTCATGATAAGTAATATCAAATTGGTTTAGAATAATCCGATATAATAATGAAAAATCTCTACCGTACGCTGTAGTCGAAATTTTTTACCACGAACGACAAAACTGAGGAATCAGTTCACTGAAATATTCCTGAGTGAGCCGACCTGGCGAACTTTAAGAAGAGAGCATGTTCCTACTTAAAAGGACTGCAACGCATTTCTTTGCCCTCTGGTATTGCAAGCGTACATGGGCGACGGCGTCCGAACCGGTGGTTTAGTCATTAATATATCATAATAATAATTGACGATTCAAAAGTATCTATAAAATACGTATTTGAATAAAGATATTTTGAATTCGTCCCACCCTTCAGCATGGAAGAAAGCTGTTACAAAAGCATAACTTTTCTGGAGAGAGAAACAGAATAAAGTGGAAGAACATAAGTGACTTTATATGTGGTAGACTCGGTGCTTCTATAAAGGCTCGATGGAACTAGACGAGTAGGTGCCAACTGTTCCTTAAAATAGTAGTGTTATACATTTGCGTGTTTCGGGATAAGGTTCTGTAGGTAGTAAAATTACCGGGTATTAGAGACCAAACAATCGTCTCGGCGCAGGAGCAGGGCACTGTTGACGGAGAATAATGACTTTTAACTGTTATTGATTTATTTTGGTACACAGACAGATTACTGTCATACAGACATAGATAAAAAAAAATACATTTAATAAATCTAGACAGCAATCTATAAATAGTGTACACATCGTGATGCAATAAATCTTCTGCAGCAGACAGAGTTACAAACACATAAATTAAAAAAAATAAAAAATAACAAAGACAAGGTAATACAACTTGTTCAAAAAAATTTCCATATTATTTGGACTAGTTTGGTGGAGCCGAGGTCATATCACTAGCCTTTATCAAATCTGTAGTTAATCTTTTGAACTGAGCAAAATTAGAATTAAAGATATCTATGCAACCCCCACCAACAATGCATCTGTCATTGTCAGGCGTATCACTTACCATCAGGTGAGCGGACTGATTGTCCCGTTCAATAATCGAAATAAAAAAATATAAGATTTATAATAATACTTCTTTTTATTGATCGTCTGTTTAATTAAGATCAAGCTGATCAAGTACTCGACGATCCGATATTGACCAGGCCTTCAATATATCACCGATATGAAATGTCTAAGGTAATGCTGCTATTACATGCGAAATTGAAAAGGATATGTGTCACAAAATGAAGAGGTATCATTTGTTTAAGGAATTTCTTATGGCAGAGTCTCATAAAGAAATATGACAGCTATGAGCAGACAAAAGTTTATAATCATACATGGTCTTTGTATATTTGCCCCATCTTAGATCACGTCACATAGAAATAGATAGACTACGTTTAAGAGTAATACCATTTCGATATACATTTTTTGTTTCAGATCAAGTTATGCTACACACTACGGATGTCAACTGCTAAGGTTCGGTCCGTATGGAAATTATTAGGGGAGGCCTTTGTTCAGCAGTCGATATTTCAGGCTGTAATGATGAAAATGATGAACTTCTGAAGCCGCATTACAAACCCTAGTCAGGTTTCGCTTGTAGCAGTCCTCGTTAATATTTTTTGAATCCGATTCTTATGGACGTGGTAGAACACTATTTTTCTTCATGTACAAATAAACTAACTGAAACTGTAGTATGTACCGTAATGAGCCATCGGCCTAAAACGTTCCACTGCAGCCTACGGACCTTCTCACAAAGCTAAGTCATAGACACTTTGCTTTGTGCCACCTTTGAATTTCTCCATAGGTGTGCGCAGGTTTCTTCACGATGTTTTCCTTCACCAAAAGATCGTTGGGAAATCTTTTTTTAAAATTCGGTAGGACATTGGTACGTGTCTGGTTTAGAACCTGCATTCTCCACACTGGAAGGCTAGAATACGCTCTTAAGAAGTAATTATTTTGTAATTAGCTATTCCGTGTTAGTAAACTAATATGTAGATTTGATCTCGAAAACTCCGGAATTACGTCAAGACTGAGTGACGTGGGTTAATTTATGTTTCGCATTCGAATTAGGTTAGTTTAAAGTTTGTCTCGTTACCTGAATTAATTAGAGCTTAATTTCATTTCCTTATGTATTCCTAGTACTTAGTTACATGTGTAAACGAAAGTTTTAATTTACAACATCGATGGCTTATTGTTGTGGAGCTGTTGCCTTCAGATCTGGAGGGTGCAGGTTCAAATCCCGCGCCATGTACGAATGTATTTTCGAACTTATATGTACCTTAATCCGACGCTCTTGCGGTACCTAAAGGAAAACATTTACTAGGTGGTAGACAAGGCACTGAGTCGTCTAGGCAGGTATCACCGCAGTGCCAGATAACGTTCCATCAAAAAGGAGTCTTCTGCACTTCCGTGTTTCGGGATGAGGGAGCTAAAGCTAGTAAATTTACAGAAATCTCCGGGCAACACAAACATTTGTGTGCATGAACATGTCTGTTTGTATTGGTCTGGGAGTTTTCTATGTATATTATGTATTTATTTACAAAAAAAATGTATATAAGTATGTTTATACGTTGTTTAGTGCCCATAATACAGGCTTTACGCTTAACTTGGGCTTGTTGGCGCTGTGTGAATGTCAGAGGATATTTATTATTATTTATTTATTATGAGCGACCTAACATCTATCGCCTCAGTTGACGGGCTCAGTGTTGACGGAAAGTGATGACTACCTACTGTTAGTATTCTTCAACACAGCATCTGTTATGGTCATGCGTATCACTGTGCACCAAGTCAGAGAACTCATCATCGCGTTCACTTTTTGGTATTATAAGTGTACAGGACGGTCAGGACGCTCACCTGATGGTAAGTGATATGCTTAACCATGACAGAACAGCTTTGAAGGAGACCAACAACCGATAGACAGTTATTCTCAATGCCGCACGTCATCCGTGACAACAGATGTTAGGTCTCTTATACCCGGTAATTTTACTAGCTATAGTGCCCTCATCCACACTCCTGCTTTATGGAACGATATCTGGCAATGCAATGATACCTACCACACGACTCAGAAAACTAGTAAATATGATAGAAGAAAAATGTCTCGTTCAACATAGAATATAGGAAGATTGAAATAGTTTTTTTTTGTAGTCTGGTATGGTACAAAGGGAATCATGTCCATCCAGCACAAACACGATTGTCTCATAAATGCAGAACAAGCGAACAGCTCTGTTAGCGGAAATTGAATACACCAATACCCGCGACATCAGCTTCGCCTTAACAACGTTATTATTACGTTTTACACCGTTTTTACTGCGTTTTATTTAACGTTTACAGCTTGTGGAACGTTGACGCGGACTCGGATATTAAGTCGCGGATGATGCAGTCGTTTGTGTTTTATTAAATATAAATATTTATCGCTTTTTAGGGGGAATGAGGGTGTTCTGTGTAGTACTGGCGATTAAGAGGCTACTCATAATTTTGGTGGTATTAGGTCGTTTTTCAAGCTTTCATTATCAGCTTATCCAACGTCCACACCGAGGGGCACGAGTCTACCCTTATAGGGTGTTTAGGCCTTAGTCGTCCACGCGGGCCCTGTGTGGGTTGGATGACTTCATGCACATTTATATTTCTTCGCAGGCGTACGCAGGTTTCCTCACGATATTTTACCTTCACCGTAAGAGCGTCGGATAACGTACATACAATTTCGAAAATTCTAGCCTGTCAAATGAGTGCCAAACAAAGAATATACTTTTCTTAAAAACACATACATATTATACATAGAAAAAAGCCAAGACCAACACTGACAGACAGATAGATAGATATTCATGCGCACGAATATCTGTACTGCCCGGGGATCGAACCCAGAACCATTGGTGTAATAGCCGACTACACAAACATTACACCAGATGTGTCGTCAAGGTATTCTGCGGCGAAGACTTAACAATTATACCGTCGGATATCCTCCAACCGGATGGACCGGCGGCTTTTTTATGTTACATAATGTTCAGGACGGTCAGGACGCTCACCTGATGGTAAGTGAAACCATGACAGAGCGGCCTTGAAAGAGACTAACAACTGATAGATAGTTATAATTGTCCGTCAATGCCGCAGTGCGCCCGACACCAACGTCAACAGATGTAAGGTCTCTTATACCTGATAATTTTTAGTCAAAATAACAAAGACAGCAGCTGTCAATTCGGGGATTCAGTTTATGTATAAGTGAAACACCATCCGTATTATTTTATATGTCCATGGATAAAACGTGGTTTCATTGTTTTCAAAATTTTAACTAAAGCATGAGGCCATTTTCCAGAAGGAATATATTTATGGGTGACAAACGAAATACCCGGCTTCAGTTCAATTATAAAAACGGATTCAGTTGACTTTGTTGACATAATTGTGTTTTACCTCGAAAATTTTCACCATCGATCACATAATTTACGAGTCACCGAAGCTACGTTACGTCAAACGAAGTTGATTATAGGGAAGAGCTCCCCTTTGGGATCTGATACTTGACACTGTGTTAGGTCAAACATTATGATAGCGGCTTCCATTTATATTGAACACAAAAAAATATAAAACACACCGCATTGAGATGTCTCAAAGCCTTATATAACGATGGTTTTCGAGCAAATCTCGTGAATAATTCATGAGAGCGACAATTGGGAGTGTTTTGGGAAGGGATTTAAAGAAATAAATCGTAGGAATACTTGACAAATTATTATTTATGTGTAAGTTTAGATACCGAGAGGCAAGCAGCTTTACGAATTGGGGGCGACGCGGTGGATTGGTTTGATTAAGACCGAGAGTTGGAAGGTCAGGGGTTTGAATCTCAAAGAAAGACATCCATGAAGAGTTTCGACTATAAAAGGTGGTTTTACAATACAGATGCTTAAACACAATACTCGTACAAATCTTTGTTTTCGAATAAATATCTACGAAGAAAAGAACAAAAGAAAAATGATAACATATTTTCTACAAACAGTTGGTAGAGTTGCTTATGAAGTTCTGTGAACAAAACATTTAAAAATACTATTTACAGTTATATTTAAAGGAACGCGTGTTCCTGGATTTGTATGATAACCTTTTCATTATTCTTTCACTTTTAAGGAACAGGAAATATTTAAATTGCAGAAAAGATCAAAAGATAATATATCTTTTATAGAACCCAGCAAATAGCTGTTGGTAAACGACAGAGCCGTATATGATATTGGATAGACCAGAAAATTGATTGTGCTTTTTTACATTTTTCTAGAAAACTTTATATTTTTATTTCATTCATAGGCAATGGAGCAGTCCGATGACTCTGCTCATGGATACTCGTAACTCCAAAATGTATTACCAATTTTTAAATGAATGCAGGAGGAAATTTAAATTGTTGCTGCCGGAAACTCCTATTCAACCTATCGCAGTCCACTGCTGGACATAGGTCTCCCCCATTTCGCGCCAGATATCCCGGTCCTCCGCTTTCCTCATCCAGCTCCACCAGCGACCTTTCGCAAGTCGTCGGTCCATCGGGCCGGAGGGCGTCCTACGCTACGCTTGCCGAGACGCGGTCTCCACTCCAGAACTCGTCTGCTCCAACGGCCATCGGTTCTGCGACATACGTGACCAGCCCACTGCCACTTCAACTTGCTGATCCGGCGGGCTATGTCGGTAACTTTAGTTCTCTTACGGATTAAATCATTTCTGATCTTATCCCTAAGAGAGACCCGAGCATAGCTCGCTCCATTGCGCGTTGAGTGACTTTGAACTTGTGAACCAATCCCGCAGTCAGTGTCCATGTCTCAGCTGCGTATGTAAGTACGGGTAGGACGCATTGCTCAAAGACTTTTGTCTTTAAGCATTGCGGAATGTCGACGTGAAGACCTGACGTAACTTGCCGAATGCCGCCCAGCCCAACTGAATCCTCCTACTAGCTTCCCTCTCGAATTGTGCCGGCCAAGTTGGATGGTTTGGCCCAAGTAAACGTATTCTTGCACAACTTCGAGAAGGATGCCATCGACGCATATCGGTTGTGGCATGACATGTCATTGAACATGACTTTCGTCTTGTCCAAATTCATGCCAAGCCCAACTCGTCGGGAGATTCATTTAGGCTATTCAACATCTCAGCAAGCTCTTCCGATGACTCTGCACGATGACGATATCGTCAGCAAAGCGCAGATGAGAAATATACTCTCCATTGACGTTGACGCCTCGTTCAGACCAGTCCAGGGTCTTGAAGACATCCTCCAATGCGTTTGTAAACAGTTTCGGGGATATAACATCCCCCTGTCTCACACCACGACGCAATTGGATGGGTCTTGTCCGCTGGTCTTGGATCTGAACGGTCATCGTCGCTGCGTTGGAGAGACACTTCATCACCTCGATATATCGCCAGTCGATACCGCATCGCTGCAGAGCCTCCAGAACAGCCCAGGTTTCGATGGAGTCGAAGGCTTTCTCGTAGTCCACAAATGCCATACACAGCGGCTGGTTATACTCTTCGGTCTTCTGTATAAGCTGCCGAACAGTATGGATGTGGTCCACGGTGCTGTAGCCTTTTCGAAACCCAGCCTGCTCCGGTGGTTGGAATTCGTCGAGTCTTATGGCGAGACGGTTCGCTACAACTCTGGAAAACAACTTATAGACGTGGCTCAGAAGCGCTATCGGTCTATAATTCTTCAAGAGAGTTTTATCACCCTTCTTGAAGAAGACGACGACGGAAACTCATTGAATCTAATTTCGGCCAATTCCACATTTTTAAGAAAAGTAAGCAAAAATGTGATTTTTAGGTCCAAATTCGATATTTTTTTTATTTGGTGAGGAACTAAGCCAAAACAAAGAATATTTCAAAACAATGACTATGCTAGTGATTTAGAATGCAGAGTCAGGCAACAGCTTTACGCATAAACAAATACTCAAACCGATTAGATTTTTTTTTACAATTTGATCTCTCACACGAATATTTTTGTTCAGATGAAATGTTGAAAGTTCTTCAACATTTCATCTGAAACAAACAATTCATAAAACATTTGTGTTATGTATATTCAATGCTGATAAATTTAACTCCACATTAAATATAAAATAACCAGACTAAAGTAAAACTTCCGCGTCCAACTTCGAGTATGCAACCAGCACCGTATTATAGGAACTTTGAACAAAACAAAATTAGAATAATGAAAACTCCATCCTTTTGCTGGCCGCTTCGGGAATTCGGAAAAAACATGTGAAAAAAAATTGTTAAAGTTTGAAATGGCTCCGGTGGTGTTTTAGACTATTGTTGAGCGTAATTTCACTCATTAAACGTCCCCACCGAGGGGCACGAGCCTACCCGTATAGGTTGATTAGGCCTTAGTCATTAACTCATTCAAATTATTGTTATCGAGAAGGTATGGTAAAATTGGACGATCAATCCTAGTAGCAAAGCTTTGAAAGACTGTCTTTTCATTTTCCAACTCAAAAATTCAATTAGATATTTACATAACACTTTTGAAACGTCAAATTAATAATTAATATAAAATTATTTTGAATATACTACCAGATCGAATAGTATTAAAGCATTATAACTTATCTATGGCCGTTTATTTCGGTTATTATCTACAGTTTAATAGCATTTCCTCAATAGACATGAATAAATTTTATTTTAATTTAAAAGTAATAATATTTGAAAAGTTTTTCGTAGTTTTCATTTCTAGATCTTTTTTCTAACCAAATATCGTATCACCAAATTCAGAATTATAGTGATAGACTCGATACTGAATCATCTAGGTAGGTACCACCGCAATGCCAGATATCGTTTCGTCAAATATAATTGTTTTGCACTTCTGTGTTTCGGGATGAGGGCACTGTAGCTAGTAAAATCACCGGGTATAAGAGATCTAACACCCGTTGTCTTTGGTGACGGGCACAGTGCGGCTTGACGGAGAATAATAACTGTCTATCAGTTGTTGCTTTCCTTCAATGCCATTCTGTCATGGTCAGGCGTATCACTTACCATCAGGTGAGCTACCTGATCGTCATGTACACTTACAACTTATATATGCCAGACATATGCTTGACATACATATCATTAAAAAAAGAATTAACTATCCAGTTTAGCCAACCACGTTCGATATATATTTACAATGAAAATTCTAGTATGATTTCTGAAATAAAATACTGAAATCTGTATAGTAATTGTACAAAGGCATACACACTCTACGCAAGGGCCTCATTAAGGGAACAATCAGGATCACAGGCGATCATTAGTGACGTATCCATACGTCGAGATAATGACGTCATAGCTGAATCACGCCGCTTTTTGTCTCTGATTTTAGAATGTTTAAGTTTGGGGTGTATTATGTTAAAGGGAGCAAACGAGCAAGAGAGACACTTGATCGAATGTTTTCACCTCCGCTTTAGATACACAATAAATGCACGCGACAATATCGCAGAATCCACTTGCCGAACTAATTATGCATGCAACCGTTATATATTAAGAGCTGTTCGTGTATATCACAGATTTCCCATGTATATTCTGATGTCTGTGGTGTATATAATACAAAATATTGCCACATACATATTTTTGTTAATAAGTTAGATTTAAAAGATTGTTAAATGAGTGAGGTTTATATCTATCAGTTTTATCACATGTTACAATGATATTGTTAGTGTTATCTTAAATTAGAGTTATACATAATTTCTAAGCGACACCCTGTATTGTTTAATTAGTGTAAACTGTTTTGGCTACTGTTTTTGTTAACTGTTGTTTAAATGTGCTATAAAATGCTGTTGGTTATCCAAATAAATAAATAATCACACTCGTGTCCGCGGCAAAAGTCTGTCCATCGTGTCAGTTGGGCAGAATTTTCATTCATAATCTTGTCGCTCGCTACATGTCATAACATAGTAGTGTGCTCGTGTTTTTGATTTTGTACTCTTTCTATGACGCATTACGGTCAAAATTTAAGTGAATAATTTTTCGTTTTTTTAATAATAACTATACGTATGTGTCGTGCGGCTCGGACATTTTTTGGTTGACGTTTCTTCATGATTGTGCATATAGCTAGTTCACTGTTTATCGAAACCTCCGCCGATTTACAATGGTGTCATCAAAACCGGTGCGTTGCTTGCCTTCGACCAGTGTTGCCGAACTATCAATAGTTGGACTATCGATAGTTGACCTCGAAAATCATCTATACTACCGATAGGCCTATATACACTCGCGTGCAAGTAAATCGACTCAAGCCTCAAGTACGCATAACAAGTGATATAACTAAAAATGCCTATTTTACCTCTATATAATGTTTACATAATTAAAGCCTAGTAATTAGGCTTTCAAATGGTAGCATAATATCAGTAATTTAAACAACACTTGTACTTAGAATGCAACTAACGCAACCTCCCGTAAACTGCTCTGTGCTCTATTCACAACTTGCGCGACACAACCCCTATAATCGTTTTTTCTTATCAGTCGCTCATTAGACGTTGACCTGACACATCTCTGCAATTAAAGCCGTCATTTGAAAATTATGGATACAACACCTGAAGAAGCCGCTCAAGTCGTTGCCCTGTTGCAAGAAGGGTTGAACCAGCGAGAAGTCGCTCGTCGTTTGAATATGTCACTCCGCTATCTCGAGAGTATACAGAAGGTTTCAAGAGACTGGTGCCTTCACTCGGAGGCCTAATACCAGCCGACGCCGGTGCACCTCGGAGCGTGACGACCGGTTTTTGGTCTCGACCTCTCTCCGAAATCGACACCTTACCGGCGTAGATGTGCAGCAGGAGCTACGTCAAGTTCGCGGGGTGACTGTCAGTCAGTGGACAGTTAGAAGAAGGTTGAAAGAAGCTAACCTTACTCCGAAAAGACCCGCTACAGGCCCGAAATTGACCACAGCTCATCGTCAAGCACGCCTTCACTTTGCTCGAGAACATTTGGATTGGACCATAGAGCAATGGCAGTCAGTCCTGTTCACAGATGAGACGAGGATGTGTCTCCATGGCAGCGACAGGAGAGGTCGGGTATACCGTCGTCCCGGTGAACGGTTTTCACAGTGCTGCTTTGTGGAAACCGTTGCATATGGTGGCGGATCTTGCATGATGTGGGCTGGAATTTCCTTAGAAGGCAAAACGGACCTTGTTTTCGTTCCTGGGGGAGGCCGGGGAGGAGGTCTGACCAGTGATCGTTACATTGAAAATGTTCTACTGGATCAAGTTGTCCCTTATCAAGGCTTTATTGGGGAAAATTTCATCTTGATGCATGACAATGCCCGATGTCACACTGCTCGGGCCACACGTGATTTCCTGAACGAAGTTGGAATTCACACTATGCATTGGCCAGCGCTCAGCCCCGATTTAAATCCCATTGAGCACATATGGGACGAGCTCAAAAGGAAAGTTAGAGCGAGGAATTCAGCTCCGACAAACATCAATGAGCTCAAGACTGCGTTGGTAGAAGAGTGGGGTCGAATACCACAATCATCCATTAAAAAGTTGATAAGGTCGATGAAGAATCGCATGAGAGCAGTGATCAGAGCTAGAGGAGGGAATACCAAATATTGACACGAATATTTTTTTATCTTACGCACATTTTGTTTCATTTAAACACAATAACCCCATACTGTGAAATTGTATGAATTTTCAACATTTTTTACATTATCATTAGCATTAACCTTTTTTACTAAACTACTGAATCGATTTTCATGCAACTTACACCATTTTAAAGCTCAATTACTAGGCTTTAATTATGTAAAACATTATATAGAGGTATATAAGGCATTTTTTAGTTATATCACTAGTTATGCGTACTTGAGGCTTGAGTCGATTTACTTGCACGCGAGTGTAGTATCGATAGCTTAGTTTTAGCGCAATAGTATTGATACACTGCAATACTATGATAGTATCGTAGCTTAATATAGAAATGACTATCGATAGTATCGGTTTTGTAAATTACACCAACTCGCAATAGTATCGATACTATCGATAGTGGCAAGACAAAAAAAGGTTAACTATCGATAGAGCAATGCCTTCGATAGTATTGCAATATCGATAGTATCGATAGTTGGTGTAATTCACAAAGCCGATATTATCTATAATATCGATAGTTATGTCTATATTGAGCTACGATACTATCGATAGTGTTCCAGTGTCCCAATACTATTGCGATAAACTAAGCTGTCCCTATCGATACTATCGATAGTCAGACTATCGAGTGCCAACACTGCTTTTGACATAGGAGTATACTCTTTTCTTAAAGATTCCTATGTGATATCTGTCATAAAATATCGCCGCTGGAATCACCAGATTGTCGGAAAAGAAAGATGGTTCCATGCTTCGGAAGGTACGTTAAGTCGATCTCGACTACTATAATAGGATGTTAGTTGTGAACACCTACTAATCTGCATTGGGCACGCTTGGTGGTTACGGTCCAATCTGCCCACATGCTGTGTTGAAGGCTCCCTGCAGTGGGACGTAAGGCTAATAATGATATGGCTTACCTTAAGTTTCAAAGGCCATGATAATGACACCTCATATATAATTTATTCAATCAAATAATCAATAGCCACCACGTCCACTGCTGAACATAGGCTCCCCAATGAGCGCTATCTATCCGGTCTTATACCGGTAATTTCACTAGCTACAGCGCTCATCCCGAAACACAAAAGTGCATAATACTCCTGTTTCACGGGATAATATCTGGCACTGCGGTGGTACCTACCTAGGCGACTCAGTATCGAGTCTACCACTTAGTAAAGTAGATAACGGAAGTAGAGTTGCAAATGTAAAATTATCGATTATACGAGTAATAATCTGCTGTCAATAAAAAGCTTGTGAAATCTGTTCTTAGAAAAGCTTTAATATTTATTTAACATATAATATTTTCTTACATACTTATTTTGGAACTGTCGTATCACTTCAAATACTCTAACAGGTCTAAATGGACAGTACAATAATCTCAACGGATATAGCTTAGTGTAACTTAAATACTCTGGCGACTTAATAATTGCCAAGTTTGGAACAGCCTATAGTATGGGGTAAACCGTATAGGCATGGAGCCAATCTATAATTATACGTGTTTTGTATAATTGATAAAAAATACAAAAATATATGCGGTGAAAAAATACGTTAAATTTAATAGCTCAAATTTTTTTTAATATCCACTGACATTCACACAGCGCTATCTAGTCCCAAGCGTGAAGCCTGTATTATGGGTACTAGACAAGGGATAAACATAGTTGTATACATTTTTTTCGTAAATACAAACATATTATACATAGAAAACACCCAGACCATTACAAACAGACACTAACTTACATCTAACTAACATCTAGACGGTGACTTTTTCTGACTACTGCTGCTGCTGTTAGCTGCAGATGGCCTTTACTGCTTCACTGGAAAAGTGGTGAGTGCATAGCTTTCAGCTTTAAATAATACACAACGAGCATCAGGGCTCTCTGTACTCGAAACTCGACTCTTGGCGTTGCGGGGAAGACTAAGTAACCTAGGATATGTTAGAGGGAAAAGAGGCCCTACTCCGTCGGTTACGCGTAAAAGGACTGTATCCATTGTAGGTGGTCGTAATTAAAGTAAGTAATGTAGTATGATCTCATCATCAGCTCATTGAACGTCCCCACCGAGGGGCACGAGCCTACCCGTATAGGGTGATTAGGCCTTAGTCGTCCACGCGGGCCCAGTGCGGATTGGACGACTTCACACACAACCTTCGAATCTCTTCGCAGGCGTGCATGAAGGTTTCCTCACGATGTTTTCCTTCACCGTAAGAACGTCGGATAACGTACATATATTTTTTGAAAATTCGAAAATACATTGGTACGTGTCGGGATTTGAACCTCAGCCCTCCCGGTAGGAAGGCGACAGTCCACACCACTGAGCCACCGACGCTCCAGTAGTATGATCTATATTACTTAAAACTACATCAAAGATATTTCAACTTTATAACCAGGTAATAGCGGAAAAATGTTTTAAAAATTATTGTAGCAATCAATACTAAAATCAATCCAGGGGTTAGATTTTTTTGTGATACATAGTATACAGAACGGTCTGAATGATCCTGATGGTAAGTTATACGCCTGACCATGACAGAGCGGCATTGAATGAGACCAACAACCAATAGACAGTTATACATCATCAGCGTCGCACTGTGCCCGTCACCCGGCACAAAAGATGTTAGGTCTCTTTCCCGGTAATTTACTAGCTACAGTGCCCTCATCTCGAAACACAGAAGTGCATTCCTGTTTCACAGTATGATATCTGGTACTGCTGTGGTACTTACCTAGACGATGCAATACCGAGTCTACCACTTAGTAGTTAGACTTGCAACGCCAGTTATGTTTCGAAACCCACGGTAAGTTATGTTATTGGAGGAAGAATAGCAGGAAAGGGAAAGCCAGTGGTCGTTATGACGTAATAGCTGTAAAATATGTGTGAGCAGTAGAACAATAGAAAGTTTGCCTACAATCTCCTCGCCTAAACATAACCCTTCGAAGCGCTAGTAATTAAACATTTTAGGGTTTATATGGCCTTTATATGAGAAGGTGTCTCTGATATTAAAGTTGACTTTTGATGTATTGCTGCGTCATTTTTAATGGATTCTCCTTAGGGAAAGAGTTTATAGGGTCGACCTTTTTTGACAGTTTATCATCATCTTTCCAAAGGTGTAAAAAGTATAGTTTCGTCTACGTGGACCCAGTGCGGGCTGGACGACTTCACGCACACCCTTTGAATTTCTTTGCAGGCGTGCGCAGGTTTCCTCTCGGTGTTTTTCTTCACCGTAAGAGCGGCGGATAAGTACATATAATTTCGAAAATTCCAAAATATATTAGTAGATAGCGGGATCGCTACGTTCAAGGCTACCTGTATACCGCAGCGGAGCAGAGCTCGACGTTACCTACAATCTACCAATAGAATTATATAAAATTACTCGCTCGTCTTTTTTATGCATTTCTATTGGTGAATGTTACCTCACTCAATGGTCCGTTGAGTACAATGGAAAAAATATCATACACCGCTGGTCACACCGTAGCGTACAGCCAGCCAAAAATAAGTAAATAAATTTTGAAGTTCGTATCACGATTTTTCACTTTGCTCACGTAAACAAATTCTGTCGATTTTTAGATTCCACTGTTTAAGGGTCCGAGTAAGGAATGTGGGCGGGACGGATTATCTTCGGAATTCCTTGAGCCGAAGGATCAGAGGGCTTGGGTGACATTGCTCAAAGGCCCTTCCATGTTGCAACCAGAGTTGCCGAACTATCGATAGTTTGACTATCGATAGTTGACCTCGAAAATCATGTTTACTATCGATAGGCCTATAAATAGTTCCGATATTATCAACACTACTAATATTTTTGGCCATACTCAGAAGCAATAAAGAAAAGAAAAGAAAAGAAAAAAATATTTATTGAAACGGAATTAAAATTAAGATAGAAATAAGTTTACAAGTGTTAAAATTATCAAAATCACGTAATTTGAAGATGTGCATTTTGTTAATTGTATTAAATGTAATTTTGTTAGTGACGTCATCTCAGGAGCCCGCCAGAATAACAGTGCTGCTACGGCGTTTGCGTCGCAGTGGCTTAGCTGAGGCGGGACCTTTTGTCCGTGTCTTTGTTTTGTTTTGTGTTCAATTGTTTTTACTTTTTTTATTGTATCAATGTAAATAATTATTTTATTGTCTTATATGTTTGTTGTCCTATTGCAACTGTTTCGTGTATATTTCTTTTTTGTGCACGGTCAATAAATGTTTTTTCTTCTTTCTTTCTTTCTTTCTTTCTTATTTCAAGGGGTTACCAAACTAAGTAAAGCCTGTATCTTGGGAAACCAATTTCCAATAGATTACAGAATTTTATTGAATAAATTAAGTTAATTGATCATAATAAAAGTTAATGAGTAGTGAGTATATGTAGGTATGTTAATCTGTATGAGTTATTTTCAGTTTGGCATAAGAATTTCAGTTTGGTCATAGTCAAGAGCACAAAGAAACTGTATTAGCTTTAATTTCGCTTCCCTCACAGTGATATCACTAAAACAGCAACTCTTAGAAACAGTATTCTAAACTGAGACGTGACAATAAATAAATAGTAATAATAATAGTATCGATAGTTTTAACAAAAAGCTTCGATGATATCGAAAAAATGATTTAACTATTGCGGGGATATCGAACTATTGCTTCTGACGATGTCATAATCTATCGATATTATCGATAGTTCAATAATATCGATAGGTCTATCTATATTATTGCTTATGCCCAACTATCGATAGTCTATCGATATTCCATCGACAGTAGACTAATGAGCGGCAACACTGGTTGCGACTACTTATTAAGGAAGATGGCGGGTTTTATATAAATCTAAAGGTATCCAGTGACTGCTCGGATTTTCTTTTAAAAACTTCAAACGAATGAACTCTCTGGTGTCCCATGTGGTATGATATTTCGTCGGTTGCCTCACCAAGGGTTTTGCGTTCGATTTCCGAGCAGTGCAAATATTTGTATGGATGAACAAGTTTGTATTGTTCTGGGTGTTTCTTTACGTATATACAAAAATAAATTATATAAGTATGTTTATCCGTTGTTTAGTACCCATACATAGCTTCACGTTTAACTTAAGGCTAGATGGTGTTATGTTAATGTTTGTGATATTCTATAATTCTTATCAAGGACTTAACTGTACGATAAAAAAATCATCTCTCCTCGCCATTTAAATGGTTATAGGCACAAACACCAAAGTGGAAACACGTGGAAGTCGCCAAAGAATGTATTGTTATTTGTTCGTGTTCAGAAGTCCATTTGATAGTTCAAACTTGGGTTATTTCCCAAAGGAACGCTTCTTTGTAAATGGATTTGAAAGTATTTTGCTATGTTCGAATAACGGCGATGTATTAGGAACTTTTTATACCTCACCTATTATTTCTGTAAACTATTATATTCCTCTATAGAATAGATTCTTTGATTTAGGATAGATTGCTGGTTACCCTATACGGGTAGGCACGTGCCCCTCGTGGGGACGTTTAATGAGCTGATGATGCTGATGATGACGTACCACTTCTTAAAAATGGATTAACGTGTCTTCATGGACATGGAAGAACTCGAAATAATGATTTTCGGTCACCAATTCGATGACGACCTTTAGTTAAACGCGCTAGCCCCCAACGTAACGTAAAAATCGGGTACTTTTAGGTTCTCAATGTAATAAATAAACAACTTGTCAACGTCTATTTGAAAACAAAGCCAAATTTGAGGTGTTTGTTTGAGGTTGGTTCTAAAGAAGTTAGCAAAAAAATACCATTTCACGTTTTATCACTTATGTTGTAAGTTAGATATAATCATCATCATCATCAGCTCATTAAAAGTTCCCACCGAGGGGCACGAGCCTACCCGTATAGGGTGATTAGGCCTTAGTCGTCCACGCGGGCCCAATGCGGGTTAGACACTACACGCACAACCTTTGAATCTCTTCGCAGGCGTGTGCAGGTTTCCTCACGATGTTTTCCTACACCGTAAGAGCGTCGGATAACGTACATATATTTTCGAATTCTAAAAAATTGGTACGTGTGGGATGAAAACCTAAGCCCTCCCGGTAGGAGGGCAACAGTTCACACCATTGAGCCACCGATGCTCATTTAGTTAGAATATGAATTATAAAAGTAAAGTTTCAGTGATATAAATGAAAATTACTTGTTAAAATTAACTTGGAAGGGCGAGGCTTTCCCATCACGAGTATCTCTTGTTTACTTTCTAGGAAGCCCCGGTGACTGAATTGTGTGTGATTTACTGAAATAAATGCTATTTTTAATTATTTCACGACCAAAAGAATATAATTCGGTATGCTTAAACTATATATACCTATCTCGTATATCCGATACGTGATAACAAACCACTTTGCTCCCTCGGTCTCAACGCGTCCCAACTTTGCCAATTAAGAGTTGTCCACGCAACTTGATCCTGGAGGTGACCTAGGAAACGCATATTGCCCTGTTTGAATAGGAAATCGTCGCAGCTCACTGTGAATTAAGTGTATATTAGCATTTAAATGTAAATTAAAAATATATTTAGCAACTTTTTAAATCCCATGCCAGTCGTGAATTGCGAATTATTATGAGGGTTCTGTAGCCAAATGGCAAAATTCAGAACGAAATGATTCGTCATGTTTTTTGTCCATCCGTATGACATAGCTTCTTTTTTCAGAAAATATACGAACTACACTGTTTAAACTTTGGAAGTATATGTATTGTGTGAACCGAAATAAGATTCACACAAGAAACTTGAAAAAAATGTCTATAAATATAACCGCCGTTACTATTAACATCATTAAGAAAATATTTAGATATAATATTTAGGTTTCACATTAAGAAAATATTTAGCAGCGATCTTTCTTCGACCTTGTATCATCAACAGCTCATTAAAAATCCCCACAAAGGGTATAGGCCTACCCTTAGATAGTGTAAATGCCTTAGTCTTCCATGCAGGCCCTGTGCAGATTGACCGACTTCACGCGCAACCTCTGACCACGATCACGAATCACGATGTTTTCCTTCACCGTAAGAGCGTCGTACATATAATTTCGAAAATTCAAAAACACTTTGGTTTGTGGCGGGATCTGAACCACAGCCCTCCCGGTAGGAGGGCAACAGTCCACACCAGGAGCCACCGACGCTCTTATAACAGTATTACAATAATAATACTTCAAATTTCCTGGTACAAAAATGGTGACGTATATAGTAATACTTTTGTGAGAGATGGCGGCAACCCTCCAGGTGTGGACTGCCCCGGACTGTCAACGTTATGTAACTAATTTTACTAGGTTCACAACACCTTTTTAAACTGGGTCAAATGAACGCCCATTCATATTGACCATGTAATCAACGAGTGAGCGCGAAACTTTTAATTACATAAGTTTGGGACTCTCGTTTCATACCAATGATATTAAGTATATATAAAGGAAGATACGCCACCCGTGCCTCAAAAACGAACCGCCAAAGAGAATACAGTTGTAGGCGCTTGTTTAGGATAATGTACGCTCATTAGAAATATGTGTATGTGTGCTGTCGCTGCATTCGGAACACTTTTTTCGGTTGTTTTGAGAGCATATCACGAATCTATACTTTTTACATCATTGATTTATACACGGATAACTATAAAGGCTGATGGGGTTTTATCATTACCGCTATGTAACTTTCAACAAAAGCATTTCATGTAAAATGTTGTCAAGTCGACCACAAAAAGTTTGCCCTGTGTAATCAGATTTTATGAAGAGCCAAGCTTCTGAATTTACACGGCTTAACTTACGACGACCCATTTGGTGTAGCGGTTGAGACGTCGGCTGCAACACCAAGGGTTCTGGGTTCGATCCCCGGGCAGTACAAACATTTGTGTGCATGAGCATGTCTGTTTGTAATGGTCTGGGTGTTTCTATGTATAATATGTATGTATTTACAAAAAAAATGTATATAAGTATATTTATCCGTTGTTTAGTACCCATAATACAGGCTTCACGCTTAACTTGGGACTAGATGGCGCTGTGTGAATGTCTGTGGATATTTATTAAAAAAAAAAATAAAAAAAAAACTGTACCGACCCTTATTTCAAAAAAATCTACATATCAGTATATGTGTGGAGAAAATAGGTAGTAGGTACTGCCCTTGCGCTTAGCTTGTTGGCGGAGGCACTACCGTGCCCCCAGATAGAAGAGTAACTTGAAACCAAAGTATAGTTAAATCGTGAACCTAAGTAAAAGCGTCAAACTTGTCTGCGTTAAACTGAACTGAAACTACATTAAAGTGTAAGTAAGCCGGTGTCGTTTGCAAACTTTAAAAGTTGTTTTGAGTGAAGTTGTAGACTTCTGTTCTATATTATATTGACGACCCATTTGGTGTAGCGGTTGAGAGGTCGACTGCAACACCAAGGGTTCCGGGTTCGATCCCCGGCAGTATAAACATTTGTGTGCATGAACATGTCTGTTTGTATTGGTCTGGGTGTTTTCTATGTATAATATGTATGTATTTACAATAAAACATGTATATAAGTATGTTTATCTGTTGTTTAGTAGTACCCAATGATATTCTGTATATATAAAGGCAGATACGCCATCCGTGCCTCAAAAACGAACCGCCGAAGAGAGTACAGTTTGTACTCTTTTGTTTAGGTAAATGTGTTCGAAATTCTAAATATGTGTATGTGTGCTGTCACTGCATCCGGAACACTTTTTTCGATTGTTTTGTGAACATATCACAAAAACAATACTTTTTACATCATTGGTAGTACCCATAATACAGGCTTCACGATTTAATTGGGGCTAGATGGCGTTGTGTGAATGTCAGTGGATATTTATTTATATATTCTAGATGGTAATATGTTAGGTCATCTGCGAGAAAACCCTGACTATTAGTTTTTAATTATATGCCTTATATGTAAAACTTTGACTGGAGTATGACTGTTTGTGAAGCCATATGCGTGGGTACCTCAATTTCAAAGGTAACAAAGCCATGTTATCCCATCTCTCTTATTTCAACCTATCGCAGTCTACTATTGGACATCTTCATCAATATCAGTTCATAAAACTTCCCTACCGAGGGGCACGAGCTTTCCCATAATGGGTGTATAGGCTTTACTCGTCCACGCGGGCCCAATGTGGATTGGCTGAATTCACGGACCTTTGAATCTCGCAGGTTTCCTTACGATGTTTTCCTTCACCGTAAGAGCGTCGGATTACGTACGTATACTTTCGAAAATTCGAAAAGACATTGGTACGTGGCGGGATTTGAACCTGCACATTCGGAAGGCAACAGTCTACACCAATGAGCCACCGAAATGCCAATTATCCTGGTCAACAAAAACATTAGAAAGAATGACATAAAAATATAAAAAATACAATGAAGAAACCTTATCGCACAAGGCAATTTCTTTCAGACAACCTTGTGATGTAAAGAAACTATGTATTGAAACTGCAAGTCTTAAAAAAATACTTTCCGACTCACTTTGAAATCCACAACATAAACGGTGACAATCACAGACATTAGACTGGACAAGCCGCCAAGTTTATAGGCATTCCCAGTGTCGCAATTCCTTTTCGGTTCTTACCTGTAAAAAGTTATTATATTTCTTGGTAAATTTACTGATTCATTACGATGATGGCATGTTACAATTGCACAGGATGGCATTTTGTAAAAAAAACGGTAATTTCTTCTAATATTCGTGCGTCTTGACTCGCTCACAGAGCGTAAACTGGTAGCCAGTGTATGCTCGTTGAGCTTACAGTTGTCGCACTTTAAACGCGGCTTGCCCCATCTCCTGTATTGGGAAATCTGTGGTGACAATAATGTTCAGTTCAGAACTTTCTGTGTCAAACTTATAAGGCTTAACGCAGTTGGTAACCCCTTGTAAACTTTAATCAACCCGTTCGGATTGCAGTGGACTTTTGTGGAGTTCCGATGTGGGTTTAGTTGTAAGATATATATGCTCTTTGAGATACTACAAAGGGTACTAATTTGTTTTTGTGGGGCCTACGCGGACGACTTAGGCCTGTACAGTATACACCCTGTACGGGTAGGCTTGTGCCCGTAGTAGGGACGATTAATAAGCCGACGACTCATTTGGTGTTGCGGTTGAGAGGTCGGCTGCAACACCATGAACAAGTCTGTTTGCAATGATCTGGGTGTTTTCTATGTATAATATGTATTTACAAAAAAAAATATATATATAAGTATGTTTATCCGTTGTTTAGTATACAAAGAAATCAGCTCAGCGTGCTATGTAAGAGGGCTATGTTAGGTGTCTCCCTATGCGATAAAATCCCTACGGATATCCTCCCGAAACGAGGATATCCGTAGGAGAACTAGGGTGACCGACATAGCCCAGAGGATTAGCAAGTTGAAGTGGCAGTGGCGCAGGGCACATAGTGCGTAGAACCGATGGCCGATGGGGCGGAAAGGTTTTCGAATGGCGTCCACGTAACGGACAGCGAAGCGTAGGCCGACCCCTAACCAGATGGACGGATGACCTGGTTAAGGTGGCAGGTATCAGATGGATATCAACTACTAGGGATCGGCCCGCGTGGAACTCATTAGGGGAGGTCTTCGTTCAGCAGTGGACCTATTAAGCTGTAATGATGATGATGATTCAAAGAAATATCTAACTGATATATAACAATACATTTATTCATCGCTTTTGTGTCGATTCATTTAATTAAGGTGTAGCTACTTACCCGTTGCATATGGCTTTCCATGGAACCTGAAACAAAAGCAATTTAATTAGTACTAGTATTTGAGTTAAGCCTATAACAGCCCACTGCAGTGAACGGGAAATTTTCAATACCTATATATAGATATATCTTTTCATCATCATCATCTGATATGGAAACTGAATAAATACGTTAAGTAAATTTTCAATACCTATATATAGATATATCTTTTCATCATCATCATCTGATGCGGAAACTGAATAAATACGTTAAGTAAATTTTTAAGTCTTGTTTTTGATATTGTTGAAATTTCAATCGCATATTGATAGAGATTGAAGTGATTCGTCACTAGTATTCGTTATTTTTACGTTTTCATTATTTAAATGATTCATGAGTGCTTATAACAATATAAATATGGGTACCTATGCAAAATTTTTCCTAAGGGCGAATTGAGACCCTACTAGGGTCTCGATTCTACTATTTACTGAAGAGTCGTAAATATATCATTACTACACTTTTCAATGGTAAATTTGATATAAGGGTATAACTTAAATGTTAAAAGTAGTATTTATGTTTGGTCTCCTTTGTAAAATTGTGATTTTTAATTTTATTTTACTGTATATATGAGTTTTGTATGTTTTTTAAAGTAAATATATATATCAGTGATATTATAGTACACCAGAAAACCCCTTTACTTTTTGAAACCTTTTTTTTCATCGTAAGGTTGCCTGGAGGAAATTGCCTTGTGCAATAAAGCCGCCCTTTGTATTTCTATTATTTTATTTTATGTGATTTTTCCTTAATGTGTTGTTTGGTATATAGTGCAATAAAGAATTTAAATAAATATGTTAATTAAGTATATAGTAGGATGAATTGTCTAATGGTGTTATCACAGACATCCGAATATACAATTAGACTGGACAAGCCGCCAAGTTTATAGGCAGTCCCAGTGTCCCAATTTCTTTTCGGTTCTTACCTGTGAAAAGTTATTATATTTCTTGGTAAATTTACTGATTCCTTGCGATGATGGCATGTTACAATTGCACAGAATGGCATTTTGGGAAAAAACGGTAATATCTTCTAATATTCGTGCGTCTTGACTCGTCTCACAGAGCGTAAATTGGCAGCCAGTGTATGCTCGTTGAGCTTACATTTGTCGCACTTAAAAACGCGGCTTGCCCCATCTCCTGTATTGGGAAATCTGTGGGTGTTATCAATTTAAAAAAAAATTATATAATTTTAGTTTTTTGAATGATAAAACAATTAGTACATTTAAGCGGCATTGGGGCACAGCTCTGTGCAGCTTTTACAGTGAAAAATAACTTTATGACATTATGAGATCCCAGGTGCATATAAATTGCACCGCGCATACACGGGACTGCACTTAGCGTCCGCATTATGTTATTATATAAGAAAATGTCTACTCCTTCTGAGCTTTAGCAGATGAAATGTACTACTTTGATATAATATGAATGAATTGAGCTTTCTAACTAAATAAACGAAAGAATAAATTTTCCGTACAATATGGAAGACTTCAATTTGTCCTATTCAAACAAAATATGTTTTGATACGAAAATATGTTTGGATGACTCTTGAACGTAATATTCAAGTTCGCAAATGCGCTCATAGTTAGTAATATGCATTATCAGCTCACACACACATCCTCAACGAGGGTCAGGAGCCTACCCGTGCGCGAGTATAGGCCTTAACGTCCACGCGGGCCCAGTGCGGAATGGACGACTTCACGCACAACCTTTGAATTTCTTGGCAGGCGTGCGCAGGTTTCCACACGATGTTTTCCTTCACCGTAAGAGCGTGGATAAACGTATATAATTTAGAAAATTTGAAAAGACATTGATACGTGACCAGAATTGAACCTGCACCCTCCACATCAGAAGGCAACAGTCCACACTAATGAACCACAGACAAAAAAAAAGCATGTCCCTTATGACGGAAGATTGGTAAGAGAATGTGATACCCACAAAGATAGTGTTAATGAATAAGGGGAAAGAGACTTATTTGTACCTAATTTAATATTACTTTTAACAGTTGAATTTGGATTTTTATTACGTTGAGAATTTTTTGTTTGTAGCTGTTTTAAATATTTCTTGTTTTCTAAAATTTTTAGCAATATCAAATTATCAGTGGTTAATAGTTGATATAATTCCAAGGGCATAAATGTTCTTCAAAGAGTTGCGAACACAAAATCTTGATAATATTTCTAAAGTGACTATAATTTTGCCGCACCGTTTCAATAAGATGACTGATAAATTAAGGGCTGACTTCCCAAATCAAATAAATAAAAATATTTTCCTTGTATTCTTTAAAACTCATTCCTGGCAATGGAATATAGGTCTATTCAAATATAATATTTGAATTCAAAGAGGATTGGAAAACCTCGTGGGCAGCTCAAACTGATAAACTGATTAGTTTGTTTACTTATAATCTGAGGCCACTTCTGAATAAAAAGGATGAGAATCTAAATACTCTATGAAAATATCTGGATGTACAATCAAGATAATTATTTTCATAGAATATTTAGATTCGCCTTTACATGTAATAGATTTATCACTGTCTTAATGCTTAAAGCCCACATCTTTGGTGTAGGCGCAACATGTGTGTGTTTCCATTCCAGACAATTCAAAATAGATACATTCATTCTTTTATAAATCAGTATTTCTACCACCTCTGAAAATTAACACATCTGTTTTTGTTACGTAGCCTTCTTCATCACATGTCTATACCAGGGCTGTTGTCTTTTTCAGCTCTTCAATCTCTGATACCAATTTCAACACTACCATAAAATATTGTTCTGCAATAAGTATTAACATTGCACCTGTGCGAAGCCGGGGTTTCTAGTACTATTTATATGAAATACCAAGGAATCCCTTTAGAGTCCCTACTATATCTCTAGATATTGTTATTATTGCATGTTTTCCTTAGTTGATATACCAGTAGCTTCGTATCTCAAGAATCGCAAAAACATCATATACTAAATGTATAATTAATGCTTACACCAGGTGTTGCTCAGATCAGGTAAATATCATCAATATTTGGTTACTACTTCAAATATTAGTACTAAACTTTTCCGTTATCATATAATAGGCACATAGCCAAGAATTAGAATTCGTTGCCAGGAAAATAACATCGTCTAGAAGAACGTATGCTAGTGTTGCCGTTATCTGGAATCGATTTCCAGACTGTTTGTGTGTTTACGTAACAAAATAACTATAGATTTCTGGACTGTATTTGTGATCACGAATTCACATGTGTTTTGCAATGCGAAAATTCTGGATTGTTGGTATAGGGACATTTTTAGTACACAAATGTTACTTTAATCTTCATTAAAAGCTATGCAATGGATCAAAATCTCGTTTTGTAGCCTATTTTCCGCTTAAAATTTTTACAAATGTCAAATTCCTGTTCGTAATTTGAGATGGTAGCCTAGTTACTAAAACGTATAGTTAATACAACATTTGTAGGAGATTATACATTCATAGTTACCATCACTCACTCACTCTATGCATTCCATCTAAGACCACGTGACTGGATCGGTACAAAGCGAACGCTCCCGAGTGAGGATGCGCTGCAATAACGTTGAGTGCTCGCTTACCCTCAGACTTGACGCGAGCTATTGCAAAACGTGGCTTAACAGCTAACTGTGGAATTAACTTGGTGTATTTATATTTTGAACCGTATTATTCAATAGCTTTTTACGGATCAGTGATAAAAATTGAAAAGAAAATGCGATTGTTTGATGAAAAGTTGTAAGAGTTACACAGGGCAGTATATTTGTACCTCTATAGTAGTAAGTTTATTTGTATGGAAGGTATTCCTTAACAAGACGGTACATCTTTTTTAAATTGATTCATAATATGATTTAACTTATTATATTTTATTAATTAAATGGTGATTGTAAGATTTTCGTAAGTTTCTTTCAGTTGTATATTTTTATGTAGATACTTCTTCTGTCTAGTTAAGTTTGCAGACCTAAATTTTTATTTTATTCAAATAATACAACGTAGCTCATTGTTAAACATGCCACTTATACAAATAAAGAATATTAAATTCACCCTTCTTTTATAGTTTATAATATTTCAAAATTTATGATAAAACTATTTCCAATTTAAAAGTAAAACATTTGCTACATTCAGTAAACATCCATATAATGATACAGATAGTTGAAACATTTACTATTGTTATGAATCTCAACTCGCTATCAAACCAACCGCAGCCTCACGAGGCAACATAGGCGTAGCCTACATCTCCTTAATAATACATAACGATAAGACGCTCACCGACTACTCTGTGTAATCCTTACGTTTTAACTGTGCTTGTTTATTTTCACATTCATTTATCAACATCTCGAAATAGTAAATACTAAAAGCCCCCTCACCCTGCACCCTCCAAACTAGAGGTTGCACGTTCAAATTCAGCCACGTACCAATGTCTTTTCGAATTTGTATTATTATGTACGTTTATCCAACGCGGTGAAAAAAAATTGAGAGCGAATTCCATGGGTCTGCTTCTTTGCCTTCATCTTTGTTTGATTATATAATAACCGAGTATTTCAACAGCCAAGTCATTATATTGAAATCAGGTGTAGTGTCTTTATGTTTTTGATATATTTTTGTTATGTTATTATTATGGACGTTTCCCCTTAAGAGGTAACCAAGATGTCTATTAAATTATTTTGAAAACTTTTGACCACCAGACTCACTGTATCCGAATTATGGCGGTATAAGTGTTAATTTTTATAAGCTGTGAATGCAAATATAGAAGAATAACTTATAAATTCATCTCGGAATATGTCTGGGAACATTCTCATATTCTGATACTTACACTCTGTGAAAAAACCTTGGTGACCCAACTTCGTTCTGCATTAACTTTGTTGTATCTGAAACAATAAAATGATTTTTACGTTATTAGCTATTCTATAGCGGTTTATTCTATTTGCTCTCGAAGATGTCTAGATCAAAGTATTTTTGGTTGAAAATTTCGAACATCATAGTGAGTCAGGGTTAAAACTGAATTTCACACATTTTTATTAAAGCTTCATCTCTTCAACCTATCGCAATCCACTGCTGGACATAGGTCACCTCCCTTGTTGCACCAGATATTTTAAAGCTTGTTTTTATTCCTATATTCAATTTATAGGCAAGTATTGATGTTGAATGTTCTTCCTACAAAATTGTAAATTTCAACTATTATGGCGTACTCGTATTGCGTCCGTACTTTTATACTATTTATAAACGTTTTTAACCTTTACAAGATTAAGCAGAGTTAAAGTGACCCATTGGGAGAAATTAGTCCGCAATAAGGAAGATTTATATCGGCCAAGTTATCAAATGCAAGTTAAAACGCGTGTACTTCTCTTGAATTATTTATCACCCACGGGGCTATTCCGTGCTTCCTTGTTCAGGGAAAATGTTGGTTTATTTTGTTTTTATTACATCAGTAGGTGAAACTCATACGTACAATTACAAAACAACTGTGGGATAGGGCACCATTGCACTGAAGGTTTTTGTCATATTCTCCAAGCTTGACAGGCATATTAGAGATAAAAGTACCTATGAAAGGTGAGGTGGATTAAAAGAATACTGCTACACATTCTCTGCTAAGTGCATTGTCCCTAGGCTATATTCATTATTAATATCAAGGCAAAATTTATTTACAGGCAATCAGCGTCATCTAGCCCCATATTAAGCAAGAAGCTTGTAGTTAGGGTACTAAACAACAGGGTAGGGTGGTAAACATACTTATATTATTTTTATGTAAATACATACATATTATGTAAAGAAACACCCAGATATTATTAACCTATGAACTGCAGGGATTCCAGACACAACAGAGAATCTATTGTGTCTGTTGAATATATGCTATTACGACGGTTAAAGGGTTAATATTTATGCTTGTAAAATTACTAGGTATTAGTGACCAAACAGATGTCGTCTCAGGAGACGGGCGTTGTGTAGACGGGAAATAATGTCTAACTATTGTAATAACTTCTTCAACACTTTTGTCATGCGTATGGTCAGGCGTATAATAACGGAAAAGCATTGAAGAAGACTTAAAACTGAGAGACAGTTATTATTTTAAGTCAATGCCGCACTGCGCCCGACACCCGAGACAACCGATGTTAGGTCTCTTATACCCGGTAATTTCACTAGCTAACAGTGCTTTCATCCCGAAACATTAAAGTATATTACACTCCTATTTCACGGGACGATATCTGGCACTGCGGTGGTACCTACCAATACGATTCAGTACCGAGTCTACCACATAATAAATTAATTTATGAACAGCTTCCTTCATCTTTAATATATTACAGATATATTCGATTATACGTACCCATACGTATAGACAAGCACCCACTTTCATCTCAAACCCAATATTTGCCACAAACCGAACTAATATTTGGCTAATATATTATTTGACTGAGGAAAATGTTGCAGTATTTATTCTACCCCGTGATTTTTATAACATTTGCTCATGTTTTTGTAATTTGCCGGTAGAGTTTTATGTTTTCCTCGCAAACAGACGGTAATAGGGGAGGGAAAATAACCATCCGCTCCATTAAATATGGTTGCATGTGTAACAGCTAATTAAAATACTATTTGAAAATGATAAAGGATAGTTCTTAGTGCTCTAGTGAGTTTCTTGCATTATGAACCTCACTTCGACAAAATAAATATACGAAAAAACTGTATCGCTTAAATAATACTTCTCAATACTGATGGCACCTGTATTTTAATTTTAAAATAATTAATAATTATAATCAAACTAAAATACAACTTGCAAAGAAAATAGGTAATTGGGTATTTGACACCACTAATCGTTGACGCACTTTTTATGAACTGTCAAAATGGAACGTTTCCATATATTTTGTATGAGATTATTGATATGTGACGTCATTGCTCACTACCATCAATAAACCTAATATTTATTAGTTTCAGTGTATTTAAAAATACAATATTGCAAATAAACAAAAGTGATCAATGAAACGACATATAAAATAAGGCTCGCTTTTATAAAAATAAGGTTTGGTATTTTATTGCGGATGGTGGAGAATACCGAATTAGTCAAGGAACAAAATATGAGTTTATGATATTACCTCATTAATTCACGCATTACATATGGCAAGCTATACTGCAAGGGATGCAGGTATAATGTATTACTCAGCGATAATATTAAACATGATTCCAGCTAAATAATAGGTCCATGATACACGAAAGTTTCCCCTTATGATGCCCATACGGACCGATACGTAGCAGTCGAAAACTAACATTGCAACAGCCTAAATAATTATATGAAGAGGATCCTTTCCAACAAAAAAAAAGAATTTCAAAATCGGTTTATATACGACGAAGATATCGCAAACATACATAAAAAACATGAGCTGTAAAATAATTGTATCTTATTTAACATCTCATGGGAAATTAACTATTTAAGTTTGTATGATACATAACTTTTTTTAGGTCATGTTTTGTGTGCATATGGATTATTGCTTAGTCAGTTATGTACGAGTAAGCAGGAAGAATTTATTTTACTATGAGAAGATAAATTACGAAGAGATTTTCTATATACATTAAAATTAATTTTAAATTTTCACGGTAACATAAAAATAAATTATCTGAAATATAAAAGAAACCATTTTAATATCCCGTGCTTATTATAACGTCACACAATATCTCATTCTCGCTAGTGTTCCCCGAAGTTCTTTATTAACGTTCATGCGCAGCTAAACGTCGGAAAAATATAAAGTAGTTACTTTAAAACATAAAACGGTACTACATTTTCATTAGTCTACCACTGTTTCGGAAAAAAGAACTTCTGAGAGGAGCCGGCAAAAACCGTCATTCTTTTTGAATATAGATGCACGGTAAAACAACTTCGTGAAATATCAGAAACAATTTCAGTATCGTGAATACTAGGAATATGTGAATAGTCGAAGTGTTCAATTTATTGACAGACAAATTCCCTTCGGCTCCCGCCTGACGTATTGGTTAAGATCCCTCTTATCCCCTCTGACTGATTGTGTTCGTAATATAATTTCATTGATATATTGGTTACATTTGAGATAAATTATGTGTATAGATATGTTACATATTTCAGTATAATCAATACAAGAAGTAGAGAGACATAGACCAGTCTAAAATGGTGTTGAAATGTGATCTTTTCTGATGTGACTGTCAGTGGTCTTAAGTAACTTATGGAATGCTTATATGTTACTTAAAATATATAAAAAATTGGATATTCAACAAGAATTTAGGAAAAGGATAAATAATGTATAATTATGTTAACTTTTGTGTGTGTGTGTGGTAAGATTTAAAATTAATACTGCATATCAAAATTAAAGAAAAAATTTTCGCTACTTCTAAAAATACAAACGTTTCGTATACACCTCAATTATTGTTGAACACAACGCTATTACCACGCCAGTAACATAAATACATACAAATTAAAAATTACGTCAAAAATACTCGTGACCCTCGTCAAGGGAAGCAGGGTTGGCACAGCTGGCCGGAATCAAGTCGGATATAGGGCATTGTTGTGTCGCTTGCAGGTTTATATGCTCAATCAATGAGGGCCGCCTATTTGCTAAGATTATGTAAATTTACGTTCACATTAATTTCCGTTATAGATATTGTAAAGATAAGCTACTTAAAGCATTAAATCACATTTAATTTCTTGTCTATAACTAAGACTCTAAATCACATTTAATTTCTTGTCTATAACTTAAAACATAAGTTATTTTATTTAAAAAATATATCGCGATTTAACATGTTTTTATTGGTGGCGTGCAAATCGCGAAAGCTTATAATAATAATAAATAAATATCCACTGACATTCACACAGCGCCATCTAACCTCAAGTTAAGCCTGAAGCCTGTATTCTGGGTACTAAATAACGGATAAACTTTTTTATAAACATTTTTTTTTGTACATACATATTTTACATAGAAAACACCCAGACCATTACAAACAGACATGTTCATGCACACAAATGTTTGTACTGCCCGGGGATTGAACCCGGAACCCTTGGTATTGCAGTCGACCTCTCAACCGCAACACCAAATGGGTTATTTATATACTTAGGACTAGCCAAACCTGGTTTAGGACCATTATAAGTATAGTTACTTGCCAACACGCTGCCAAAAAAAATTATATTTTATGTTTATGGCTAGATAAACATAAAATATAATATTTTGAGACAAAACAAAAGAGGTTCTAATCATATGCTAATATCTTACCATCGTGTTGGGTTACTTAATATCCTCAACGACTTGCGACTTTAAGGCGTGCACCAGAAATTCAATGATAAAGTTTATTATGACATATTTTTCTATGCATCTTCGTAGAGCCTTATATTTCGTGTGTCATGGAGATTCGGTTACAGAGGTTGTATAGGTTGAGATCAAAATAGATGTAGTTCATTAGCATAGATCATGTCTAACGGAAAATCAACAACCCTATTGAAAACCCAGCTTACCAGGCACAGGCTACTTTATTCACATTTGCATTGGAAGCTTCTAGACAAATTGACGGCGTTTTGAAGAGGGACGCCCGAGAAGGCTTATCGCCGGATAACTGTTGTGACATTTCGAATTGTGTTCGAATGAACCGATTGTTATATATTGAACAAAGGGTTTTTGTTATCTATGGTTTCGATCTTGAGCGTAATTAGGGCGGGAAGTCAGAATGAAGGAAAGATCTTTTTTATGCAATAGACAATTATATTCCAAAAATTATCACACTTGTAAGAATATTCGTATTCGTGGTTGATATTCCACAAATCCGCACAGCCCGTTATGGTGCTTCCTTATGCGCACCGCAAAGGAATGGAACTCTTTGCCTCCTTATGTGTTCCCCTATCATTACAACCTGGCCGTCTTCAAGGCAAAAGTGAATAGGCTGTTTCAAGGCAGGCATGATCCATCCTCAGCCGCATCATCACTTACCATCAGATGAGATGGCGGTCAAATGTCTACATATAGAAGATAAAAAAAAGAATATTACAAGGTACAGGCTTTTTACAGTGATGATGATGAGATCCATTGTTTTGTAGCAGTTTAACTTACGTAATATAAATGATATATTATCGAACAGTTTTGGACAGAATTGGTTTCATAAGTTTACTCTGTTAGTTGTTGCATACCCAGTCTTGTAGTCTTATGATTTTTGTTTTTGTATTTTTTTTATGTTTTATTTTTTTAAGTACGTATTACGGAAGAACAAGGCTGCAATGTGACGTTTAACGTTAAAATGAAACTTTCCCGCACATTATAGCTGTGGGCAGATAATATGTTGCATTTAAAAATAGCTGCTATTTTTAAATAACATATTAGAATAAAAAACTAGAAACTCCTAAACAATACTAAATGCTTGATATAATAAATAAATAAATATCCACTGACATTCACACAGCGCCATCTAGACCCAAGTTAAGCGTGAAGCCTGTATTATGGGTACTAAACAACGGATAAACATACTTATATTTTTTTGTAAATACATACATATTATACATAGAAAACACCCAGACCATTACAAACAGACATGTTCATGCACACAATTTTTTGTGCTACCCGGGGATCGAACCCGGAACCCTGGTGTTACAGTCGACGTCTCAACAGCTACACTAAATGGGTCGTCAAACCATCCAACCATCGTGGGATATATTCATAAAAAGTCTATTTTTATTGTAAGGAGCCCTCCGACACGTACTTCGCCGGATTTATTCTGCAACACCAATGATATTCTGTATATACAAAGGTAGATACGCCATCCGTGCCTCAAAAACGAACCGCCGAAGAGAGTACAGTTTGTACTCTTTTGTTTAGGTAAATGTACGCTCATTCTAAATGTGTGTATGTGTGCAGCCACTGCATTCGGAACACTATTTTCGATTGTTTTGTGAGCATATCACGAGTCTATACTTTTTTATATCATTGTGCAACACCACAAAACCCATTACGATTTCGGGTCTTTTCTTGCTTGGCAATTACGTTATCTAATGTAACATAAAACAGCCGCATTAGTTTACGGACATTGCAAACAACAATAAATCGCAGGCCAACATCGTAACATGCAACGGATTCGGCGTAATCCTACGGCATGATAATGGCGCAATAAATAATGGATTATTTCAGACCTTATTCAAAGTATATATTATATATATTTGACGACCCATTTGGTGTTGCGGTTGAGAGGTCGGCCGCAATATCAAGGGTTCCGGGTTCGATCCCCGGGCAGTACAAACATTTGTGTGCATGAACATGTCTGTTTGTAATGGTCTGGGTGTTTTCTATGCATAATATGTATGTATTTACAAAAAAAAATGTATATATGTATGTTTATCCGTTGTTTAGTACCCATAATACAGGCTTAACGCTTAACTTGGGGCTAGATGGCGCTATGTGAATGTCAGTGTATATTTATTTATTTATTTATATATTAATTATTGTTAACGAGCGTCGATGACTCAATGGAGTGGGCTGTTGTCTTCCGATCTGGAGGGTGCAGGTTCAAATCCCGTTGCGTACCAATGACTGGTCGAATTTTCGAAATTATATGTACGTTTATCGACGCTCTTACGGTGAAGGAAAACATCGTGAGGAAACCTGCGGACGTCTGCGAAGAGATTCAAAGGTCGGGCGTGAACTTGGCCAATCCGCTCTGGGCCCGCGTGGATAGCTAAGGCCTATATACCTTATATGAGTAGGCTCGTGCCTCTCGGTGGGGACGTATAATGAGCTGATGATAATGATGAATAATTATTGTATCTGCATACTTGGTTTAGTGGTTTGAGTGTTTAGTCGACCCATTTGGTGTAGCGGTTTAGGTCGACTGCAACACCAAGTTCGATCCCGGGCAATACAACATTTTTTTGTGTGCATGAATATGTGTGTTTGTAACGAGATCTACATAGATGTTCCATATTACTATGTTCGTATACTTTCCAAAAAGTGAAGACGTTGGTTTACAAGATTTTTAATAGTCTCATTGTACATACAATGGAGTTAAAGCACTAAAGATATATTATAAGATATTGGGTATTTCGTGAAAATGTATATTAACTATTACTAATTGTAACATACAATACAAATTATAAACGTGTACATTCAAAACCCCTAACAATCCTACGTATATTCTAGTATCGTAATACCTACAAAACCATTCCTGTTTTCCAGCATTTCCAGCTTGTGAACATCCGAACAGTTTAAATCCCCGTCTATAGCTAGGTACACCTGCACGGCTGCAACGCCTAGATTTGCCTAAATCCGATTCCATTTGCCTAATTCCCTTGCCAGTAACGTACGTAGCCTCTGTGATTAAAATATTGAATTGTGTACATTGAAGAGGTATATAAATTGCAATTTAATCTGTAAAGGGCCATATATATCTATATTAAATCAACAATTTATTTAATTTAAGGTTTTCCATTGGAAAAGGATCAATGCTGTATTGGTTAAAATCGCTTAGAAAATTTTCCATTATTTGTTATATGTCCATAAGAGACATATATTCAATGTGTACAATACTTAGGGCATTATTTTGATAAATATTTTAGGGTTCAGCCTGTGTTTGCAATGTATACGGAGAAAAATAAATTATTTACGACATCACATTAGAAACCTCAAAAATAACAGTATTTCTCCACGATTTAATGGATATTCTTATAAATATAAAGCTTCCTGAGAGCGTCGGTGGCTCAGTGGTGTAGACTGTCGCCTTCCTACCGGGAGGGCTGAGGTTCAAATCCCGACACGTACCAATGTATTTTCGAATAATATATGTACGTTATCCGACGCTCTTACAAAAGAGTACAAACTGTACTCTCTTCGGCGGTTCGTTTTTGAGGCACGGATGGCGTGTCTACCGTTATATATACAGAATATCATTGGATGTGCACATAATACATGCCCGCATTAACTATGCCGTTACACCAAAGCACAGTGTACACCATCGCATGAATATTTATCAACTGTCCAATCTTGTAGGGAACTATGGGTTAGTGATGTCACGGTGTAACAATACGATGTCTTGAGAGTGAAAACTATCGGAGATTAAGTTTGATATAATAGCGCGTTGTTAACTAATTAATAGCTTGAGAACATGAAAAAGTGAAGTGAAGTGGCAGTGGGCTGGTCACGTATGTCGCAGAACCGATGGTCGTTGGAGCAGACGAGTTCTGGAGTGGAGACCGCGTCTCGGCAAGCGTAGCGTAGGACGCCCTCCGGCCCGATGGACCGACGACTTGCGAAAGGTCGCTGGTGGAGGCTGGATGAGGAAAGCGGAGGACCGGGATATCTGGCGCGAAATGGGGGAGACCTATGTCCAGCAGTGGACTGCGATAGGTTGAATAGGAACATGAAAAAGTGTTAATTCAGTTGAGGTCTTTACAGAACATTTATGAATGTCAAATGAAGCTACCAGGGAGTATGGAAACCAAAGGGTAAGTAAATAGGAAAACTCGTACAAATAAATAATAGCTTTAGTTTTTCCATATTGATACAATGTGACGAAGAATTTTATCTTTCTTGCTCCAATACATTTTATCATCATCAGCTCATTGTACGTCCCCACCAGGGGAGCACGTACCTACCCGCATAGGGCCTTAGTTGTCCTCACAGGCCCAGTGCGGATTGGCCGACTTCACGTACAACCTTTGAGCACACCGTAAGAGCGTCGGATAAACGTACATAAAAAATCGAAAAGACATTGTTACATGGCAGGATTTGAACTTGCATCCTCCAAATCGGAAGGCATTGTGTAATGGTTTCTATTTTTATACGCTTGCGCACTTTGTCTGTCTGTCTCAGATGTATTTTACCTTTTTAGGACTGCTGGATGAAATTTCATCTGGAATAAGCAGTACCTGGTTGCTTTTTAGGGTTCCGTAGCCAAATGGCAAAAACGGAACTCTTATAGATTCGTCAAGTCTGTTTGTCTGTCTGTCCGTCCGTATGTCACACCCTTTTTTCTCCGAAACTATAAACACTTTACTATTCAAACTTTGAAGTATATGTATTCTGTGAACAGCTATTAGGTTTTGATAAGAAACTTGAAAAAAATTGTATTTTGGAGTTCCCCATACAGTGAACTGAAACACATTTTTTTTAATCATAAACCCTGTGGGGTATCAATGTGTAGAACTTCAAAAATGATATCGAGGTTTCTAAAATCATTTTTTAATAAATTGAATAGTTTGAGTGCGAGACACTTCCAAAGTTGAAAAAAGTGTGTCCCCCACTCTAATTTCTAACCTATGGGGTTGATAAAATCGAAAAAAATATATGATGTACATGACCATAAAATCTAACAACGAAATTTAGTTTCAACGATTTCTGGTGGGTATTTTTTTTATGCGTCATTAAAGGTTAACCACTATATTCCGTATTAAGGCTGTAGTAGGCTAAGTAAACGATAAATACTTTATTTTATATTACTTGCTGCTGCGGAATCCTCCACAGGCGATTCCGACTCGCGCTTGGCCAATTTTTTAGTATTTATTGTTGTGAATATTTATATGCGGGCATAAATAATAAATCAATACATAAATATAATACGTAATGATTCGCTAATGATCGAGTGTAAATGATATAAGAATTGTAGCATTGCATGAAATAGATTTATACAGTTACGGATGGTTCCGATCGATCCTACTAGGGTTGGGGCAGCGAAGATCCAATTGGATGTATGTCAAACGCAGGAATAGGGTGTAGATAATAGGAAGAAACTTATTGAACTGACCCGACCCGACTACCCTCCATTAGTCTGGAGTCCCTCCCTTAGAGTCCTATCCGCGATATTTCGTTCCCAAGAAATTTTCCCAAGAATAATAATCATCCAGGATATTTGAGACAACTCGGTGACTGGTCTTTGAAATATACTGAAATTTATGTAAACGTTTTTTGATTTGCTCTCTTAGTGTTGTTATATCAGCTTAAAGTATTTTTAAAATAGATGAAGCTATTTTAGAATATCCGGAACAAGTAAACACAGAAAACAATATGGTGAGTAATGTAACCAGTCAATAACGTTCCATCGCAGGGTAGATGCCTTCACACACGTCATAATAATGGATAGAATATAAACGCTATCATATAAACATTCTTATTTACATAATAAAGTAAGGAGTGATTATACAAGTATTATTAAGGGACAATACAATTTTATTTATTCATAAAATTGTGCATACAAGGTCTATTTATGAAGTGCAACCTAATTTTCTTACTTCCCGCTGAACTCAAGCCAAATTTTATGAAATCCATGACGCGGTACCGGAACTCTTAAACTCAAATTTGTTAACGTTAAAACGGTTGTAAGACACACAATTTACGCGCCCTACGTGAAAACCATCGAAAAAATGTTTAGAAAAAGCCCTCTTTGGAAAGTTCCAGCTTTGTATTACGAACATAACTTTAAGGTTACGCCGAAATACCGGAGATTCAGTGAAAAAATATGATGTACGAATATTGTTTTCTCGGAAGAGAACGAGGATTTTGAATATACAAATTATATTCGAGAAGCTTCATATCATATTCAGCGTGTAATAAGCGTGTATAAAAGTTTTGTTTAATTCATAACATGAATGCCAGCCATCATTGAATAGATGAAGAAAAAACATTCAATATTTTAACCCGTAATAGTAACTGAGTTTAACAGTTATTTATTTATTTTAATTAAGTACGCTGTGACATTAAAAAAAAGTGATGATTCTTCTGGGCAAGCTCGCTTCATCTTATCTTATGTTAGATAACACCGTCGCCCATGTACATTTGCAATACCAGAGGGCCGAGTTTCTTTCACATTGGCATTCACACTGCGCCATCTAACCCTAAACTAAGCATTAGCCTGTTATATGGTTAATAAACAACGGTTAAACATACTTTAATACTTTTTTGTAAATACATACATAATGTACATAGAAACACCCATACCAATACAAAATATCTGTTCATACACATAAATGTTTGTACAACTGGGGGTTTGAACTCGAAACCCTTGGTGTAATAGCCGACGTCTCAACTAATATAACATACTAGCTTTTGCCCGCGGCTTTCGCATTAAATTCGGGATAACACGGTACTTTCATTTATCACTATACATACGTACGCAGCGGAAGCTCCAAGTATGAAAAAATACCCCCGATTTTGAAACATTTTTCATTACTGCTCCGCTTCTATTACTCGTAGCGTGATGATATATAGCCTATAGCCTTCCTCGATAAATAAGCTATCTGGGTTTAAAGATATTTATTTCTCATAAGAACAGATACAGTTCACTTACAATGAGAATAAAAAAATACATAGTAGTTAATTCTAAAATAAGGCGCAGCGCAACTGCATAAAACTTGTACACAATAGATAACAACGATAACTGATAATAATATAAGTTGGGCCCGTATACACAGCACAAGCAAGCGCGCATTTTTTTGCATCAAATCGACTTGCCTACCGGTTCTGGCTCGGCGCGGCTCAATACAATAGACACGGCCAAGACATCATTTCTTATTATAGAGATGTATTGAGTCGACTGCTGTTAATTTATTTTATACTAGTTTAGTTATATTCACCTTTTTTCGGTGTTAATTTTGTTTATTTTGGATATTACACACTTATGTTCGTCGACGATTGTATCTAACACTGAAAGAATTATTCAAATCGAACCAGTAGTTCCTGAGATTAGCGCGTTCAAACAAACAAACAAACTCTTCAGCTTTATATATTAGTATAGATTGGTATTCAAAACCTACGCTATTTAATTTAGTAAAGTCCTATAGACATGCATCTGAAAAACAATATCTCAACATCACATTTTCAAATGACATATCAAAGGGAAATAAATTCAGCATATATGAAAGTTTGCCGGAATTTCTCACCCTTAAAAGTAGGTGTGAAAGTTCATATAACGAAACAAAAGATGTTTCTCCGAATAACATCTGCTCCGTACAAAATAAGCCACTGTCAAACAACTGCTGAAACTTTGGGCAGAGTTAGCTATTGTTGCTCGGAGGAACTGAAAACGTGTGACAAGACATTGAGTGTTTTGCAAGACTTTCCCAACGGGATCATTATTATTTGTTCCTTTATCATTGTCACACTGAAACAAAAGACGGTTACCATCTTAATATGCGACAAGATTGCTAATATGGACTTTGTCTGAAATAAATATATATTATTATTATTGCATATACTGCATTTATATAATAGAGCGTCGGTGGGTCAATCGTATGGACTGTTGCCTTACGCAGTAGAGGATGCAGAGCGAGGTCACATCTCTACGCAAAGCCAAAGGGCCGAACAAAATATGATATATAATTCTATAATCTCACAATGATATTAAAAATCAGTATATACCGTTTTATTTATTACTTTTAAATGATATAATAATACTATTATAACAAGCTCAAGCATATTATATGTCTGAGAATAATAAAATGTTAGGTATAAGTATATTTCAAGTGGCTATTTGTTGTTGCTCTCTATAGTATTTCTGCCTTCACAGTCGTATTTAAAATGAGGTAACCACATATTATATATTTGTAGGTTTTTTTGTATAATTTATCTTGATTTTTTTCATTTTATAACAGTTTAAAATCGTAGTTTAACATCGTCTGTTATTGCACTTGCCATTATGTGATTTGTAGAGTGATAAACTCCAATACAATTAATTAGTAAAATATTTTTTGATAAAACTAGCGTCATAGAATCAACAAAGAATATTCATTTCGAATTATAACGTTGAAAGTGACCAGCATTGAGCAACCAAGGTCCTTCATTGTTGCTACAAGCGAATTCTTCTTCTAAGTTAAGTTTTGGCAACTTCACCTTATCATAAGTAAGCATCTGGTGTATTTGAGAATTAAGACACTATGACAACAGCTTGAGTGAACAAAACTTGAGTCGAAGTTTCGCATTGTTCAACAAGACAATAACTCCAAAGCACGGGTAACCATGAAATATATTTTATGGGATATTAGTGTTGACATTTTAAGAGCAAATACGCCTCGGGATGTAGGCTTTACTGTAGATATTGTGGCAAAACATTTCTCTTTTTAAAGGACTATCTACCTAGCAGTGGACAGTGATGGATTATTAAACTACGCTATTAATTGTACTTAGTACTTTTTTATATCAACCATAGCTAATATCGTAGACAGTAAAGAAACATTCGGCTTATCTATTGGAGTGTGACATTGTCGTATATGAAAAAATAATAAAGCCCTTTAAAATGAATTTAAATATAAACACTGTCTGACTAATATATTTATTATTTATTTATTTATTTAACAATTTATGCACACGCAGAAAAGACAAAACACAATAAACATGAAAAGTACGTACAAAGGCACAGCTTATTTCACAATGAAATTTCTTCCAGCTGGCCAAAAAAAAGGAAACAAAGTAAGAAAAGTAGGCAAGTGGTGTACTAATATTAAAATAAAAATACACATATATGAATATATAATATAGTATGATTTATGGATAAATACATAACTTATAAAAAAAAAATATTGGTTTCAGAAATATTTACATCTGTTAAAATTAAAATATAACTAATTCAAATATATTTCCAAAAAGCCTAGAAACACTGTCTACGAAGGCGAATTGTTAAATTTTACTATTATTATTTCTTGGAGTAGAAAATTATAAAAATCCAGATTTTTTAAAACTTTGAACTCGGTAAATTATTTATCTAAACCTACCACAATTATATTTCAACAAAAGATACGATTATATTTTATGTTATCCATTACACCGAAGCTACACTATGTACACATGAATATTATTAGATACTTCTAAATCAAATTCCGGACTTGAGACTACATAAAGTAGGTAAATCTTTTATAGGAAGATGTATAAAGTTTTTCAATAAGGTACCGCAGAATATTGCCGAGTTACCTTTACACATGTTTAAAGCTAGAATAAAAAACCACCTTTCTAAAAAGGTACTACACTATTGACGAATATTTTAGTATAAAAATCCTTGGTCTTAAATTGCTCAGCTATTTCAGTGTTTATGATATTTGTTACATTAAGTAATTGTTTTTAAAAAAGGCTACATGATCTGTTGAGTGTTCTTGGGTGCTTCTTTCTCAACAGGCCAATCCACTGAAGCGCTTTTTTTCAAAGCATCAAAATTCATATTTTCGTTTAGTATTTTTAATGTTTTTATTATAATTTTTGTATTCGGCAAAAAAATATACAATATATAAAGTGCTTTTTGTAAGCCTAATTGAATAAAGAATTGAATTTGAATTTGAAATAAAGTTACACTATTTATATTGTTTTGGGACTGCAGCACGATTT
>PQWD01006950.1:0-15072 GCA_019425675.1 Leucinodes orbonalis | reverse complement strand
GGCGAAATAAAGTCATGGCTGAACGGATCAATAAAGGAAATTATGTGTAGCTGCCGGGAGTGTACGCAATCGAAGAATGCGAGAAGCGACTAGCTGCTGGGGGAATCGGAGACGTGATGATGTGAAATTGCTGGCTGCCGGGAGAGTTCGAGTCTAGGTTTCGATTGAGAAGCTAAGTGCGGTTTCCGAATGCCGATATAGTGATTGCGAAGAATATAAAAAAAAAAACTATATGAGGTGATGCGACTTATTATTTTTTAAGTGGATTTTTATATATAATTTATTTTTTACTAATTGAGGCTTAATTATAGTAAATATTAGGTATGTAACTTTAATTATTATAAGATAATAAGTAAGGCAGGCAGGCATAAATACGTTTTCAAATATTTTTTCCATGATATTGAAATCGAAATTAAAAATATATTTTAAATTTGTGGACCAAATTATAAAAATGCGGCAAGTTATTTTTTTACTATCTGTAGAATATATGCTAGGGAATTTGCAAATCGTGTATGATTAAATTCAGAATAAGTACGAATTGTTGAGTTTGTGATACACGTGTTTTCCATGTAAAAATGTTTCTCAGTTTTTAGCAGTTTTTAAACATTTGTTTCTAATTTAAAGCTATAAATATATATTATTGTAATGTTTAAGAAAGTAACTACCTTATTTATTTGCATTGCTTAGTAGCAGCGTATTACTCATGCATGTTTACTACATCAGCGAAATTTGTTCAATGTGTCTCGTTACCAACAGCGGCATTCCATATTAGAATTCAATAACAACAATGCGATGATTTTGATTTCTTCGAATGTTTCAATATAGTGGAATACCGAATGATACCTAAGGAATGTTAGAAATATACATCTGATTAGTGTGTTTAAAAGCAGAATGAATTTCTTCAAAAGCACATATTGCATTGATTGAATTTAAAAAGTTTGTAAAGTTGAATATGAAAGATTGAATAATAGATGGAAGTAAAAATTATTTTATGTTTTAATGGTTTAATGTTTAAATGAAATGTTTGGTTGAATGGAAGGTTTATTTTTATTTTAGTTAAATGTTTTTTTTACGATTGGATTGATCACCACAAAGTAATGAAACATTTAAACTTTTTTTTGTGTATGGTTTCTAAGGTTATTGAAAGGACGTTTATTTTGAGTAGTGAAAAGATATGAGAGTTGAAAAAAGATAAAAGAAGGCACGTAAGGATATTGTGCGAAAGTCGGCAACGAATCCTTCAGATCGAAAACTGTTGGAGACCTTAGATGTCTTAAATGAAGTTGACCGGTATTTAAAGTAAAGATTATAATTGTAATAATGGTACAAGGTACAATATAGGGTGACAGATCCTTTATTTGATCATGGTGTAGACGAGCTTCTCTCCGTGAAAATAGTTGGAGATTGTGTAATCTTAAAACATGGCCCCTAATAATAAAGCTGCGTGGTGCAGTTATAATGGCTAATGTCAATGAAAAGTGGAGTTATAAATGTACCAAATGATAAGGTGATATTTAGGGACCTGCAGGCCCAATAAAAAATACCCAAAGTGGTATATAATGTACCAAGAATGAAATGAGGGAATGATATAGAGATAAGTGTGTTGTGCCGAGAAAGTGATGCAAAGGAAATAGATATAGAAATGATGATTTTTAAAGAGAAGTGTTGATTTAGATTGTATTCAAGAGAAAGTGAATAGAGAAATGGTAATGATATGTTTGTTATGATTTTTTTAACTGTTTATGCTTCAAAGTTTTATTGTATAATTAGTACATACCGACACAGTATTTAATTGTTTTTGGTAAATGATTTCGTTAAAATAAATTTAATTGAAGGGACCTGTCTGCTGTGCCTGTATTTATGTATGTCATAATAGAGTTATGTACCTAGAAATAAAATAATTTTACTTACTATTTTACTAAGGCATTTTAACAAGAATTTTTTTTCTTTCGTAGTTTTTGATATCAAATTGTTGATTGTAATTCCAAATAGTGTAAGTTGTTTTTTGTGCATCATTTCCTGAATAAGTTTTATTGAAGATAAAATATTTAGTATTGTTTCTAAAAAAAAATTTCAACTAATTTTTTTTTCTCAATCACGGGGGAAGGTGTAGGTGTGTGTAAGCAACCTCCTCACACATAGATAATGCTCTAGTTGTATATAAGCATGAGTTGTAAGTCATTTGATATATACAATATACCCGGGAGTGCACACGAACACATAGTTTCATTCCGTCTCCCGGTGTCATCCACATTGCAATCACAATATTAGTTTTATAAAGGTTTCCGTTGTTAATTATTTTGACGACCCATTGGTTGGTTGTGGTCGTGTCTGTTTGTAATGGTATGGGTGTTTTCTATTTTATATGTATGTATATATATATCGTTCGGACAAGACCCATCCGATTGCGTCGTGGTGTGAGAGGGAAGTATAATCCGAAACTGTTTACAAAACGCATTGGAGGATGTCTTCAGACCCCCTGGTGGTGAACGAGGCGTCAAGTCAATAGGAGAGTATATTTCTCATCTGCGCTTGCTGACGAAGATGATATCATCGTTGCAGAGTCATGGAAGAGCTGCTGAGATGTTGAATAGCCTAAATGAATCCTCCCGACGAGTTGGGCTTGGCATGAATTTGAGACAAGATGAGAAGTCATGTTGAATGACCATGTCATGCACAACGATTGCGTGCAGTGGCTTCTCTCGAAGTTGTGCAGATACGTTTTACTTGGGCAACATCTATCAACTTAGCGCGCACAATTTCGAAGGGAAGCTAGTAGGAGGATCAGTTGGGCTGGGCGGGCATTCGGCAAGTTACGTCAGGTCTTCACGTCGACGATTCCGCAATGCTTAAAGACAAAAGTCTTTGAGCAATGCGTCCTACCCGTATTATTACGCAGTGAGACATGGACACTGACTGCGGGATTGGTTCAAGTTAAAGTCACTCAACGCGCAATGGAGCGAGCTATGCTCGGGGTCTCTTTAGGGATAGATCAGAAATGATTTAATCCGTAAAGAGAACTAAAGTTACGACATAAGCTCGAGCGCCGGATCAGCAAGTTGAAGTGGCAGTGGGCTGGTCACGTTCGCAGAACCGATGGCCGTTGGAGCAGACAGTTCTGGAGTGGAGACCGCGTTCTCGGCAAGCGTAGCGTAGGACGCCCTCCGGCCCGATGGCCGAGACTTGCGAAAGATCGCTGGTGGAGGCTGGATGAGGAAAGCGGAGGATGAGACCGGATATCTGGCGCGAAATGGGGGACGACCTATGTCCCAGTGGACTGCGATAGGTTGAATAGGAATATATAAATAAATGTGTATAAGAATGTTTATCCGTTGTTGAATACCCATAATACAGCCTTCACGCTTAACTCGGGGATAGATGGTGCTGTGTGAATGTCAGTGGATATTTATTTATTTAAATACCTATGTTATAACGCTTAGTTTGGGACTAGATGACGCTGTGTGAATTTTATTTATTTATTTTCAAGGGAAACATACATCAGTTTAGTTAATATAAATCACACAAAGTAAAAATACACAGAACAATAAAGTTTCCACAGATACATAATTCAAATAATCCAAATGTGAGCTCAAGAAGAATACTACGAATCCCCTATACAAGTGTGAATAAATAAATAAATATTCAAATATACACTCATTAGAAACTGCGAAGTAGCTATGCATCTTCTACAGAGTTTTCAGTAGCCATTTTCCTTTTAAATTGTCCATATAAAATAATAATATTATAAACATTTAAAATTAAATTGAAGTCACACCTTTTATTAGACCAGAAATCACAAATATGAGTCACTGTCTATTTATTTCATATATATTATATGTATCCTTACATACCCTTCTTTAATATTACCTATTTTAAGTACGTTTTGTTATGAATTTAAAATTTATATCTTATTACTTTAACTTAGTATCATGCATGCCCTTATTTTAACATATAATATTTATATAAAAACATAAATTTGTATTTATTTCATTAAGTATATTATTTATCTGATAGATACTGTTACGGCGTTGGCGCAGGCGGTGGCGTTCTCTTTTGCACCCGGTGACCACGGAAGATCAGTGTCGCGGTGCTTACTAAGTACCTCGACATAAAGCTGAGTGGGCACCTTTCAGTGTCCTTACTGTAATTTAGACTAAGAACTTTGTATGTATTTGGCACTGAATAAATGATTTTATTTATTTATATGACATAGCAAATATATCAATATGTGAAAAATAAGTATTGTAAGATCTACATGCACGAGTAATAAAATTATTTTTACCATACTCAGTTCGCATGATACTATTATAAATTAAAAAAATATAATAGTATTATGCAAATTCCCGCGGATATTTATTTGCTGCGCAATTACACTAGAATTCTAGAAGGCGATTTAGTAAATACATTACCAAATTCCAATTTGCAATCGGATTTCAATTAATCGGGCATCAGACTAAACTTGTTCAATTCCAATACGAAATTGCATTTACTGTTATATTTGGTTAGAAGTGTAAACCTAATTAAACGGTTTGCTTTGGATTGCAGTGACAATCGCTTGCTTTAATAGAGGCTAACCGAATCGCAGAGTCGGAAAGTTCGTTCATCGAATGCAGGTATCCGAAAAATATAATTTTGAGTACCACCACAGTTAATATACTATGTACCATATCTATGTGTGTTTTATACAGTAGGTACGTTAAGTTGTAAGTTAAGTAAGTGGATGTTCGACGACCCATTTAGTGTAGCGGTTGAGACGGCTGCTACACCAAGGGTTCCGGTTTCGATCCCCGGGCAGTACAAACATTTGTGTCCATGAACATGTCTGTTTGTAATGGTCTGGGTATTTTCTATGTATAATATATATATATTTACAAAAAAAATACATAAGTAAGTATATCCGTTGATTAGTACCCATAAAACAGGCTTCATGCTTTACTTGGAGCTAGACGGCGCTGTGTGAATGTCTGAGCGAATGAATTCATATTTATTACTGAAAAGAGTGAAATTATTATGTATTATTTACCCCACTAACTAGCTACTGGTCAATTAGGCTGTAATCCACATATCCACACTGCCGGTATTTCACTAAAATCACGCTAAAACCAAAAAGTGACTTCAGAGAAAAAACGCAAAAAACTATGCGTAAGACACACTTGAAATTTATATTTTCCTGCGTTAATTACGATTTATCCTAAATAGACATATATACTTAATGTATTACATATAAATAAAATCAGAGTGACTTTTTAACAGGGAAATAACATTTATTTCTCGATACATATGAATATTGTATTTATGTATTCCAATTACACATTAACATTACAGTAGGCCCAATGCGTTAATGCTAAAATCTTAACGACTCAATTTTCCTTAAAATTAAAATAACATAAAATTAAATAACTTTGCACATGCCAAAATTATTTTTAAAATATTTGTCTCTGCACTCTTATTTCACGGGACGATATCTGGCAGTGCGGTGGTACCTATCTAAACGACTCAGTATTGAATCTACCACCAAGTGCCTTTCAGATAATCGGGTGATTCAGTCTGTAATGTCCTAATCGAACTGGGAAAAATGGTACAAAGTGACTTTCACTATGCAGTTATTACACAGGATTCGAACCCACGACTTCCGTATGACGCAGCGGTCCGAACTCAACACACAGATCACTAGACCACGGACGCAGTTTGTACTCAAATATTAAATACGAAATCATGTCAAAATAAATGACGGAACAACAAACGCAGTGGAGTCGTGACACGGAGGGGGCAGCCGATCCGCTCTCATTTACGTAACCTGAGCTGACACGCGAAAGCTGATAAAACCGGTTCGAACCGGTTTATAGGTGGCGACAAATTTCTTTGGTAATGAATAATTTTTAAGAATAAAGTGTTTTATTTAAAGTAAACCAATTAACAATATATAATAATAAAAAAGGCTTTCATTTCTAATTTTAGGAAGAGTAATATTGTAATACTCAGGATAAACATGCATATATAGATATTAATGTAAATATATATTTCACCGTTAATTATAAATCCAGTAAAATTAAATCTATCTTACGAGACTGTAAAATATAAAAAGATGTGTGCCGTAAAATACACCGTCTATCGAAATCACAATCATTGTCCTAAGGCTATCCTTGATTGGTTGACCGCTTTCTGTCCAATGAAACACAAAGAACCCAAGTGTCAATCAAATAAAATAAACGCACTTCTAGAAATGTGACATCAATTAATTATTAGGTAGTTACGTTACGGTTACAATATTCACAGTTTACAATCTCAGAGATAGCTTATAATCTTACGGTATTTACAATTTAACGCTGAGACATCCATACATATTTTATTAGAACACCTAGACCAACGCAGATACGTCATGTACACAATGTTTGTACGTACTCGCAACCCTAGTTGTTAGCCCTCTTCGCAACCATCAGACTGAAGTTGTCATTTGAGAGTCGCAGGGCAGTGTTCGCAAAATAATGGTATATGTCAGAAAAAAACGGGTCCCAAACATCGTTCTGATTTTAATCGCCAATAAAGTTCTAGTCCGTAGACCAGTCTGCAAAATGATGAACTAAAACATTTTAATTAACGGAATGCTTAAATTAATCCAAAAATTAAAATGTAGGCTGAGCGATTTCTCAGTCGAATCGTGAGTTGTAAATACGAAAAATAACAGTACAGTGCGGTAGCAACATATTGTTATAATTAAATCTGTCATAGGCGAATATCACGGCTGTGTGTTCAATTTTGGTTGTGTATAAACTAGTATAATTTACACTTGACGCATACACTACTTTACTAAGTCATAGACATAATTATGCATGCTCTATGCAATATATAGACATGCCATTTGAGAAGTGTTTTTCAAAGCATTTTGTTGAAAATGTTATAAAATTTATTTTTAATTGAAGATACTAGGAAGACTATTGTAATAAAAGCAAAAGCTCTCTCGAAGATCCTATTTATTCCGAACCGGTGGTAGAGTCATAAAAAATACAGTTTAAAATTGACGATTCAAAAGTATCTGCACGATTTATTTGGGTTTTTTTTATTTGTTCGTCGGTTTGTCTGTCCACACCAATAAGGCACCGAGCTCATGTTAAACACTGCATACATCCTAAGAACTACAAAGGCCTTTTTATTTGTAAGCATTGATATTGTCTGTCATTTTTAAGTTAAAATAAATTGCTATCGATTTTTTATGGAAGTAAATAAAATGAGGATCGAATCCGTCAGTGTCTTAATTTTTTTTAAATAACTCACCACATGGATTGTAGAAATCGAAAATTCTTATTTCAACGTAGTGAGAATAAGAATACAGTACTTTAAATGTACGCTCAGTAAAATTGTGACTTACACAAATGTTCTAAACTAAGGCAGCTCTAATTGGCTCGCAGCCGGTTTCCCAGGGCTAAATCTGCCTGGAAGCGGATAAAACGGATTTGGGCAGTGCCATGTAAATTCCAGATTCGGTTGTGCAATACGGTGTTTTTGGTACAAGTACCAAACCATTTGGGAGCCATTTTGAATTCAAAAGGATAACGTAAGCATTGAATTAATTAGTTGAATCGTTATGGTGGGGATTTGGACTTAAATTAGTGAATTTATTGATGTGTTCGCATGGGTACGTAAAGGAACTAAGACATTGTGCGTTTAAAATGTAACTAATATCCATTACATAGAGAATATTAATGATTCATATTTTCATCATCCTAAGCTGCAAAACATAAAAATATCCTTAAGCTGTTGTCTGCCAGGAATCCCGAAACAAATCTATTACTTGGCGTCTCTGCCCGCTCAAGGGGTTAAAACTACCTTTTAAGGGCTCTTGTGGTACTTCTATTACAGTGTTTAAGTCATCGATTGATTGATTAATTTGATTCATGCTTTAGAAAGCATGTTAAGTCACTGGCCACAGCTACCTACTATCTGATCATCATCGTCAGGCTTATACATCTTTTCAGATGATTAAAGCAGCGCTTTTGTGAGAAATTAACGATTCTATAAGACACTAACAATCCGTACTTCTTCTTCTTTGTCGTACGGGCAGTCTCCGCAACTCGACGACTAAGCGCCTTTTTTGCGTTGGAGGGTGTAGGCAGATTGCTCCAGCCAGTCGCTCCGTCAAGAAACTCCTAGAGTTTTGACCTTATTGTAGGCCTCTTCAAGGGTCCTCGGCGAGCCAAGGTGCTCGCCCGTATTCGGCACTTCACTGCATTCCAGCAGGAATGGGTCGTCGTTCTCACCTCGTGCACGCACTGCACGTGGGGCTGCTTGTAGCCCAATAGTGAACAGGTGCTTGTTAAAACTGCAGTGCCCGTCATAGTGCCAATTATAGCTGAGACGTTTCCTGCGTTATTTTGAGTATCCCGAGAATTTGCAGATGACCTTAGAAGTACCTTTTGGTCTGTCTGCATTCTCATGGATGTCCAGTGTTCATTGCGTAAATAGGTTGTACGCTGCCTAACTTGATCCCTTAACAGGTTTTGTTGGTATGGGATGATGGGATGGGACGTGCCTTCGGCACGCTCTTAGGGTCCGTTGTACTGTTCATCGCGATTAAGCTTTTTAGCCGTTTTTTAGCTAAGTTGAGAACCAAGCATCATCATGGTTTTAACAGCCTCTGAGACGATCTTTCACGTCGCTGTTTGAAGCCAGTCCTCCACTGTCTGATCATAGCTATATAAATGTCTGAAGCTAAGTCATCATAATATATAAATATCACTGACATTCACACAGCGCCATCCAGTCCAAGTTAAGCGTGAAGCTGTATTATGGGTGCTAAATAACGGATAAACATACTTATATTCATAAATACTAAAAAAAATCATGGTAAAAGTTGTTAAAAACTGATTTTAGGACTTTATGTAAATAACAATATACTTTTTATTGTTTTTACGCGACAAAATTGATGTTATGACAAGAACAATATAATATGGTTTTTACTCCATAAAAAGATTTGATACGCCATTTAAACGTTGCTAATAATATTGACAACTACAAGTTGCAAGCTCTCCTCTAAATCCTCAAGAATTTGCATTTGTTCGGTTTCGGAAAATCTGGTTTGATCCGGATCGAGCTGGATTTCGGCCATCTTTGCTTTCGTAGGACCGATTTAGGTTTATAACGTTTTGTTGACATTTCATATTAGTTTTTGTTTATCTTTATATTATCAACTTAAAAAAAACTTTAAAAAATCTAATATAGAGAAAAAACCTTAAAGGAATCTTCCGATGCATTATGCTTTGGTATTTATTAAAGCAAACTACGTATTTATATAAAACATACCATTAGTTGATGGTGAACTGCTCCGAAATCTGAAAAAAAAAACAATGTATTATTAAAGATAACATGTGTAGTAATTAAAAATGAGGAGAGTTTTGTAAGAGCTTCATACATATTATGTATGGGAAGAAGATTACATAGAAATCGTACATTCAACAGTTTGAAGACCCATGTGGTGATTGAATGGTTAAAAAGTCTGCTTATATTTTTGTTAGATACTAGCTGTGCACCGTGGTATTTCCCGCTATGTTGGTTTTATAAAAACCCTTTTTATTTATTGTTGTCGGGTGGCGTCTTTAAAATGAAAAGAGATCAGGTTGACTAACGATTTGGATTTCCTTACCGTAAGAGCATCGTATTAACGTACATATAATTCCGAAAAATTGAAAATACATTGTATTGGTATGGACCATGCAATTTTACAAATAATAATATTTAAATGTGTCTAGCAAGGACACCAGATAAATTTAATAACGAAACTTTTGGATTTAAGAAGAGCAAACGAATGAATCTCTTTGCCTCCTTATGTGTTCCCCGATCATTACAACCTGGCCGTCTTCAAGGCAACAGTGAACAGGCTGTTACTGGGCCGGCATGATCAATTCTCGGCCGCATCATCACTTACCATCAGGTGAGATGGTGGTCAAATGTCTGCCTATAGATGATAAAAACCATAGTATAGTAATAAAGTCCTCTAACATATCTTATTAAATTAATTTCTCTGAAGTCTCTGTAGAAAACAATGATATTCTGTATATATAAAGGTAGATATGCCATCCATGCCTCAAAAACAATCCGCCGAAGAGAGTACAGTTTGTACTCTTTTGTTTAGGTAAATGTACGCTCATTCGAAATATGTGTGTGTACTGTCTCTGCATTCGAGAACTTTTTTCGATTGTTTTACGAATCTATACTTTTTTACATCATTTGTAGAAAACTATTACTAGTTTACAAACGTTTTATGAACTACGCTCTAGCATTTACTGCGACTGACAAGAGGCTGCAAAGTGTGTTCCAAATGAAATCGATAGAAAATTCCACTCTGGCATAAGCCTCTCTGATCTTATTAGATACTAGCGAGAACTCACCAATCGGCTTACTCAATAGATAGTTGGACATTTGCAGAATTTGTACGACGCTCAGTCGAGTTGTTAATATTGGCAAAGTGTACTAATTCAGTATTATACAAATAATAAATCTGTCTTTTGTTTGAGTGTAGATGGCGCTAGTTGCCACGGATAAGATCAACTCTGTGTTATAAGGCCGCTCATTGTACTATTTCCTATATTTTATGTATTTTTTCCTTAATGTGTTGTTTGGTGTAGAGTACAATAAAGAATTGTATAAATAAATAAATATCCATTGACATTCACACATCGCCATCTAGATCCTAAGTTAAGCATGAAGCTTGTATTATGGGTACTAAACAACGGATAAACATACTTATATGCATTTTTTTGTAAATACATATTATACATAGAAAACACCCTGCCTATTACACACAGACATGTTCATGCACACAAATGTTTGCACTGCCCGAGGACCGAACCCGGAACCCTTAGTGTAGCAGCCGACGTCTCAAGCACTACACCAAACGGGTCGTCGAAATACGAACAATATAACAAATAATACAGTTAGTGAAAAAATACACACACACTTTTTGGAACAGCAGCGCACGTTTCTTAAAGTTTTGTGACGTTATAAAGTCCTGATAGTTTGAAACTTAGCTCAGTCGTAGACAAGTTTGAGTATTGTTATGAAATTACCAAATTTGAAATAATTAAAGATAAATGTCTTTGAGCAACGCGTCCTGCCCACAGATTTCCCAATACAAGAGATGGGGCGAGCCGCGTTAAAAAGTGCGACAAATGTAAGCTCAACGAGCATACACTGGCTGCCAGTTAACGGTCTGTGAGACGAGTCAAGACTCACGAATATTAGAAGAAATTACCGTTTTTTTTTCCAAAATGCCATCCTGTGCAATTGTAACATGCCATCATCGCAATGAATCAGTAAATTTACCAAGTAATAGAATAACTTTTCACAGGTAAGAACCGAAAAGAAATTGCGACACTGGGACTGCCTTTAAACTTGGCGGCTTGTCCAGTCTAATTGTATATTCGGATGTCTGTGGTCCTGCCCGTGTATACTGCTGAGACATGGATAATGACTGCGGGATTGGTTCACAAATTTAAAGTTACGCAACATAAGACGGAGCGAGCTATGCTCGAAGTCTCTCTTAAGGATAAATCAGAAAAAATGCTATCTGCAAGAATATTTTCCTTTTATAAAACATCACATTTTCCGGGTTCTCTTGGAACAAGGTATGCATTGACTTATTGCATAGTTATATTAACTGCACGCCACTGGGTCCACTGTTGGACTTTTCGATGAGATTTGTGTCATCAAATCCATGCTTGGCAGACGGGTAAGCGAAATCAGTAAGTTAAAGCAAAGCAAAGGCTGAATCAAAAATGTTGAAATCCGTTCTCTGCTATCTTATGCTTTTTAGCCGTCTTCAAATATATAAATTGCGAGAAAGCTTCACGAAACAATGTAGCTTTGTCATTCAATACCGTCTTTAGTATTTAGTTTCAACTAATGTCATATAATATGAAAACTTGCCGACAATGCAAAAAAGCTCCAGCTTTAAATTCATACAAAACCTTTCACATACAGAGCCATCTTATTTTATTTCAATTCACATCCTCATTATAATATTAAAACAACCTGCAAGTTCCCGGGCGAAATTCAAACTTATTTACATAACAATAGCGCTGAATTTCGTCGGGTACTCGGTGGCATATTTGAAAACTCCACTGCAGTTTAAAATCAGACCCACAAACTTTGTGTTAGAGTTGAAAATCCAATTTGCGGTACAGATCAGGCCGTTGGAAATATGGAAATGGACCGGCGATGACCTGAGTGGGAGTATACAAATTGAGTCTTATCCTTTGCGTTTAAGTTTGTTTTCTACTTACGTGTGAGCTTTCCAGTTATATCCTTGGTGTGTGTCAACATAAGATGAGTGGCGGGTGGTCCCGACATGTGAAGCATCTGTAAACAAAGAAAAATATATTGCTTGGGTCTGTTTGCTATTAAAACTAAGCCCTTCTCCATATAAGAATTTGTAGGTATCAAGAACATTATGAAGATCAGCAAAGTGTCTCTTTATAGAATACTTTATGAGGTTACTGATCAATCATGCAATGAAATCAGCTGTTATACCGATTTCGAGTTCGATCTTCTCTCTTATGTATCAGAAGGAAATCGAGTAATAAGCTAGTCTCAAGCTCATAGTAGTTACGATAAATCATATTGACTTGTAGCGAAGCAGCAGCTACGCTACGAGTATAGGAGTTGGTCTTTTAATCTTACTCCTTCTATTCAACCTATCGCAGTCCACTGCTGGACATAGGCCTCTCCCATTTTGCGCTAGACATCACGGTCCTCTGCTTTTCTCATCCAGGCTCTACCAGCGACCTTTCGCAAGTCGTCGATCCATTGGGCTGGAGGGCGCCCTACGCTACGCTTGCCGAGACGCGGTATCCACTCCAGAACTCCTCTAACTCCCATACAATACTTTTGGCATATAATTTCAAAAAAGATAAAGGGTAAGATGGTAAAATTACAGGATGCTGATTAAGTCACTAATTCGCAACTGGATCATTAAGTACATAAATACTAATTATCATCTGGGAATTTAGCGCCATCTGTTGAAACAGCTGATTTATCATTACAGTAATACTGTTTAAGAAGATGGTGGTTGCCCTCCAGGACATTCCAGTTTACTTGATAATTTATTTAAATTTAAATTTTCGTTACATAGTCATAACAATGTTACTAACCAAAAGTATTAGCTACGATACTTCAATCGTAGCATTGTAGCTGCTTTTAATCGTAGTTGCTACGCCTAAATGTCGGTCTCCTTTTGTTGACTGTTTTTTTCTTAATTATAAGTGTGTTTATCTATGTTAGGTTAGATTAGAACTGTGAGCCTATTAACGTGGGAGCTGAGCGGGCGAAGCGAGCGTTACAAGCCAGCAGCTACTTAATCAATAAGGGCTTTGACCGTGGCGTCAATAAGTTTATCAGCGGAGTTTTTCAGTTAAAAGGTTTTTTGGCCGGTTATGAGTTTTGATTGTAACATATAATAAACAACTAAAATAAAAATCATTTATTTCGAATGTGACTCTATAGTGTTAGTAACAATTAAACTTTAACAACATACATAATATATAGTATTTATTATTTAAGCTTATAATGCACAGGGTTTTGACATCCCCTAATCTCATTAAGGCATATCCCTTTGTGCTCCAGCCGTGTTTAATGATGGGTCTACATGCATTATACAGACGACTCATTCCGTGTTATGGAAGTAGAAAAGTTGGTTAATTATCGTACAATTTATTAATAAACTGCCCCGAACTGAACGAGCGAAGTCAACTTATTTATTTGTAAAAAAGTTTCAGACGCAAATTAACTTGTCCTCGAGGTGATTCAACATTAATATGTTTATTTATTTTTTATGTTTAGAGCTAAGAATTATAAGATACACCTAATGGAAGGTGTTCACCTCAGCTCGGTGACACCAGAAGTGCTACCGGTGCGTTGCTTGCCTTTAAGGAATGAATACGCTCTTTCTAAAAGATTCCTTTGTCATATCTGTCAGGAAATACCAATAATAAAAGTAATATTTATTGTTTATTCTCTCGTTATTTTTTCAAACTCATTAGTCTTTAACATAACAGTGCACAACATATAAGAGCGTCGGTGGCTCCATGGTGTGAACTGTTGCCTTCCTGCCGGGAGGGCGTAGGTTCAAATCCCGCCACGTACCAGTGTTTTCGAATTTTAGAAATTATATGTACTTAGTCCTACGCTCTTAGGGTGAAGGAAAACATCGTGAGGAAATATGCACTCGCATCATGCCTGCGAAGAGATACAGAGGTTATGCGTGAAGTCGGCCAACCCGCACTGGGCCGCGTGGACGATTAGAACCTATACACCTTTTACGCGTAGGCTCGAGCCCTCGATGGGGGCATTTAGTGAGCTGCTGATACCAGTGTAAGGCTTAGGCCTTTTTCGCCTTCCTACACAAGTTGGTCTTGGAACGTGGCTTCGTTTCCAATAGCTCGGGTCTAATGTAAATTGGTTAGTAGGTAGGTTATACAACTTGACTTGGCGGAGGCACTACCGTACACCCCGAAATTATTTATATTACAAAGTGTACAGGACGGTCACGATGCTCACTTGATGGTAAGTGATACTCCTGATCATTTCATAGTGGCATTAAGACCAACAACCAATTATTCTCTATCAATGTCGCACTTCGTCCATCACCCGAAGCAACAGATATTAGATTTCTTATACCAGGAATTTTACAAGCTAAAGTGCCCTTAACGCCGAAACTCAACGGGGCATAAAACTCCTGTTTCATGGGACGATATCTGGAACTGCGGTGGTACCTACCTAGGCGACTCAGTGCCAATTCTACCACCTAGTAAACATGCTGAGTAGTAGCCGACACCGACGAATTGAGGAACCTGCCGTATCGCAGAGAATAATCTAGCTGTTAGGCCATCGAGTATTCCATGCTCATGCAAAAAATGAGTGTCATGCACGGGAATCGATCCCGGAACCTTTAATACAGTTAAAGATTTCAGAGTTTAACCATTTCACCTAATCTGTTGTTGAAGCATATTGAACAGCAGTAGAGGAGAAGGAAAGATAGATCCCTCCTCTCTCACTTTATAGTGTCGTATATCGTCCTGAATC